>AWOL01S0021957.1:120900-153279 GCA_000715115.1 Nicotiana otophora | reverse complement strand
GAAACATTATTTGTTTTCAATTCCTTTAGCTTCTGAAACTTCCAACCATCTTTGTACTTGTTGTTCATGATATTCAATATTTGTAACCTCCGAGGTAATATGATTAACTTACTTTGCAAACTTTTCAAATATGATTTCATTTCTGAGCTTACATCAATTGACTTATGATGACTCGTACGTACGAAAACATGGGTTGTAGCACTACCCTCCTCAGACCTCATTAGTGAGATTTTACTGGGTTGTTGCTGTTGTTGTTTCTTTCCCGTGATGTCGTGTTGACCCAATACACAACCAAAAGATATATCAAACACTGTCAAATACAAGATTAAAGGTCTTCTAGGCTCGGGTGAGACCAACAGTGGTCGATTTGACAACTACCTCTTGACCTTCTATAATGCTTCTTGACACTCATCAATCCATTTGACCGCAAAATTCTTCTTTAGCAACTTAAAAATAGGCTCACAAGTTGTCGTGAGTTGAGTAATAAACATGCTGATATAGTTCAACCTTCCAAGAAAGCTCATCACCTCGGTTTTGATCTTTGGCGGTGGTAATTCTTGGATGGCCTTGATCTTTGATGGATCTAACTCAATACTACGCCGGCTGACCCCAAACCCTAATAACTTCCCGGACGGAACCATAAATGCACATTTTGCTGGATTGAGCTTAAGGTTATACCCATGGAGCCTTTCGAAATTTTTTCTCAAATCCTTGACATGGTCAGACTGCTTCTTTGACTTTCTAATCATATCATCCATATAAACTGCAATTCCCTTATGTATCATGTCATGAAGTATGATAGTCATTCCCTCATATAAGTTGCCCCAACATTCTTCAAACCAAAGGGCATTACCCGGTAGCAATATGTTCCCCATGGTATGATGAAAGCTGTCTTTTCTGCATCTTTACAATCCATAAAGATCTGATGATATCATGCGTAGCAATCCACAAAAGACCCAATCTCATGCTTGGCACAATTATTAATCATAATGTAGATGTTTGGCAATGGAAAATTATCCTTTGGGCTTGCCTTGTTAAGATCACGATAATCAACACTTACCCTGGTTTTACCATCTTTCTTGATACGGGCACAACATTAGCTAACCAATTAGTATATTGAGTGACCCGAATGACCTTTTCCTCAAATTGCTTTGTGATTTCTTCTTTAATATTTACACTCATGTAAGTCTTAAACTTTCTTAACTTCTACTTGACAGGGGGGAACGCAAGATCAGTTGGAAATTTATGAACTACCAAATTAGTGCTTAAGCCCGGCATATCATCATACAACCATGCAAAAATCTCTTTGTACTCAAACAATATTTTGATTGTTTCTACCTTGACTTGCGGTTCCAGATGCACACTTATCGTAGTCTCCCTGACGCTGTCCTGATCTCCTAAATTGATTGCTTTAGTTTCATTCAAGTTAGGCTTTGGTTTCTCTTCAAAATGTTTTACCTCTTTACTTATTTCCTCATATGTTGCTTCTTCATCATACTCTACTTCTTGGTTCATTATTTCTGGGTTAGACTGGCTTTTAAGATTTGGCTGAAACTTTCTCATGCATGTCAGGTCATTACAAACAACATAAAAAAAACTGTACAAAAGAAAATAAATTAAAACACCATTAAGAATAACGAAAAACAAAAAATTGCATTTTAATGAAAATAAAAGGATAGAAGGGTTTGAACATCAAAACGAGCAAAAGTAAAAATCTGGATTACAACCCTGGAATAACCCAAATAATAGAAAGAAAAACAAAGCAAACTACCAAAACTCTTTCTGGGTGGGGAGAGAAGTAGCCTCCCAATTCCTAAGCTTCACATTTGGCCCAACGAGCTGCGCATCTGCGTTACTAAAACCTTCCTCAATTTCCACCATATCAACCTTAACAAATAGACTCTAGAACCTCTTGATCAGCTCTTCATCAACATCAACTACAGGTTTTGAGGCTGATGATATTGGAAGTTTTGCGACCTCTAGCTTGACAAAAGACTTGGAGATGTGTAGAACAGGCTTGGGCAATGACCATACTTCCTCTTTCAGTTGTTAGCTCTTTTTCTGCCCTTCTCTATGGCTAATGAATCCCAAACCAAGTGTACTAACATTTTCACGTGGGCACACTGGAGGCACAATACCCTGTAGTGATGAACCCAGACCTTTACCCGGCACAAAACCATGCTTTAACATCTCATTTGCTACCATGACTGGTGCAGATGATAGCCTCGGCCTTGGAATGCATTATCCTTCAGGAATATTCTCGATAGACGCTGTTTTGAAGGTATGGTAGACCTAAGTCCTTTATTGTCCACAGCCTCAATAAATGGAACAAAGGGTCATTATACGTAGATATGTCCTCTCGAACCACTCAAAGTTTACCATTTGATGCAGAGAAGATGAGACTGCCTTAGCCATATGTATCCATGGCATGCCTAACAACAAATTGTAGGAGATAGCGACGTCTAGCAGTTGAAATTCCATGGTGAACTCAACTAGACCTATCACCAATTCAAGCATTATATTTCCAATAGAATATTTTCCTCCCCCATCAAAACCTCGAACACATACACTATACATGTGGATTCTTTTTGTGCGGATCTTCAATATTTGCAAAGTAGACAAAGGGAAAATATTTGCACTAGAGCCGTTATTAACCAATACCCTCGTGACAAAAGAATCCTCTCAGTTATGTTCTATACCCTCTATAGGAAGTTCATCGTCTTAGAAAGGGATCCTATTTTCTTCGAAGATCCTGCTAGCAATCTTTTCCAAGTGTTTCACTGTGATCTTATCAAGAATATGTGCCGCATTCAGAATCTTCCGTAAGGCATTGCGGTGTTCATCTGAGTATATCAGTAAAGACAACAGAGAGATCTGAGCTGGTGTTTTCCTTAATTGCTCCACAATGGAGTAGTCTTTCACTTTCATCTTTTTCAAGAACTCTTCGGCCTCTTCTTCGGTGAATAGTTTTTTATTGGAATTTGGCTATCCTTGAAAGGCTTGACCTTCCTCAATTCTTCTGGAGTAAAACACCTCCCAGAGCGAGTCAGTCCTCCAGTCTCTTTGACTTCTTCGTCCACTTATTTCCCTTTATATGTTACTATTACTCGTTTGTAGTTCCACGAGACAACCTTTGTATCAACCACTGGCAACTAGGTCACTGGATTAATAACAACAAGGGTAATGGACGTCCCTCACGACCATAACAGGCTTGCTCAAGATCCGTGGCATAACCAATTTTGGCTTTTCATGACTTGCCCCAACATCCATTGAAGGCCCTTTCACAACCAACACAGGGTTTTTCATGTTGATCAGACTTAGTTTCTCCATCACCCCTTCAACCATTAAGGGCATTGCTTTTGTAGAGCCTTAACTGAGTTACCTTCACTAGCACAAATCATCATGAGAAACATGGAAAAATTCCCGGACTCACGAACTATTTCAATCATGTGTGTATCTGCATGTGCTGGCAAATGATTTTTGTTGATGTTTTGCACATCCGGGTTCTGTACTATAATTTGATTTCTATTATAAGCTCTTGGATTTCTCTCTTCAAATGCCAACAACACTCTATGTTGTTACACCCCACACATAAAATTAAGCTTGATAAGTTTGACCCCTGATGCAGCCAATCCGCCGGTGACACATATGGAGATAGAGGGGTCAAAAGAGGATGACACGTTTGAGTAGGCTAACGCCAGCTGGCTTGCCGGGTACTGAAACTAGGGCAGGATGACCCATTTTGCATGTAGAGATGACAGAGTTTCCTATGCTTGGTACATGTTTATAAAGACATTGAGGCTCATTCTCTTTCATTTTTTCTAGGAGTATCACTCACTACAATTCACCCAAAACGCTCTGAGATTTCCTTTGAAGTTTCAAAATAGACTAAACTGAGTCAGAAGACAGTTATATTAGGATTTAACTTGAAGAAACTTGGAGTCGTTATTGTAACATCTATCATCTGGCGGTATTGATTCTGAAGATTAATTAAAGGAAACGTTACGTACCATAGAAGCATAGTTAGTTCTTCAACAAGGTATGTAAGGCCACTTTCTTTCTTGGCATGAGTTAGTGTAAGTCTCTCCTTCCTTCTAAATGATTCCTGTACTATAAAGGTTGGGTGGTTCTAAGCCCCTCTCAATGACATTATTTTGTTCTTCTACATTCCTGCAGGTAGCGTTTCTTTCAAAATGTATAATGTTCCCAGTTGCTATACTATGGTCGGAGAGTATGATTCTTTTGATATTAAACTTGTCATTCCTTGAAACTGCTACTGCATTGCCCTTATATATATATATATATATATATATATATATATTTCTTTATCGAGCTGCACTATAGGCGGCTATGTACGACACATATTGTGCAACCAATGATTAGTTGGGTATGATGAGACATGATAAGAGATACGACCAAGCCCTTGTGTGGCCGGGTATGACCGACCCCTTGCGTGGCTGGGTACGACCGAGCTCTCTATGTAGTCGGGTATAGAATAATGTGATGTAAGATGTTACCGAGCCCTCATGTGGCCGAGTACGGCTGAGATCTCTTAAGTCTAGGTACAACCAGGGCCTCTTGAGGCTGGGTACGTTGCGATGAGAAAAAGAAACTTACTGATTCCTCTACGAGGCTGGGTACGATATGAAGTGATATGCCCCTAATAGGGCTAAATAACATTGTATCGAAATCAGTTCGTAATCTCCATGAGTGGCTTAACCCCTCATAAAGCTTGTATATTTTTAAGTTTATAGTTCCACAGTTTATGCCCTCGGTGGCTTGGGTACGATACCCAGGTTGAAAGCATGCCCTTATATCTCTTATGTTATATATCTAATTTACATGTTTATCCTAACATACTCAGTATATTTTCTGTACATTTACATTTTCTGTAGGTCTGCTGGAAACACATCTAGGAAATCTCTTACTACCGGAACTGAATTGACGGTAGGAGTATCAGCACTAACATCCCTCACAAATGCTAGATATGCTTCACACCCCTTCTTAACCATTCGATGTGCCCTTAGAAAGGACACCACCCTGCTAGGAATATAATCCAATGTACCCCTCCATTCCAACCGCGGCAACCCTAGCATAGCGAATGTCACAATCTTAGCGTGAGAGTCCAGAATAGGGTGATAGAGGGACAACTAATCCATGCCCAATAACACATCAAAGTCCACCATACTTAGTAGCAGAAGGTCAACTCTAGTCTCATAACCCCCGATAGTGACCAAACACGACCTATAAACACTGTCTACAATGATAGAATCTCTACAGGCATAGACACATATAGAGGGGCATGTAAAGAATCACTAGATATATCCAAATATGGAGCAAAGTATGATGACACATAGGAATAAGTGGAACCCGGATCAAATAAAACTGATGCATCCTTTTGCCAAAACAAAAAAATACCTATGATGATAGCATCCGATGCAACAACCTTAGTCCTACCTAGAAAAGCATAGCAACGGGCTTGGCCTCCCCCTCTAGGACGACCCCTATCGCCTGACCTCCACCCATAGCTGGCGGTGCAAGTGGAGTGGCAACTGGAGCAACAACCATAGCCTGTGAACCTTGTGGAGTCTGTGAAGGTGAAACCCTCCTATGTCTGGGATAGTCCCTCACTATATGCCTGGTATCTCCATACTTGAAATAACCTCTCGATGGGCGTGGCTACTGAAACTGAATCTGACTTGATCGACTAGACTGACCGCTGAAGGCACCCCGTGAAGAAGGTGCACAGGAAAGTGGCTATGCATATTGGGTGATCTAAGAGCTCGGAATGGATGGAGCACTGCGAGTAGCTAGAAGTGCTTAATGAACTGGCTGACTCACATAACCTCTGCCATGACGAGCTAAAGCTATAGTGCAGGCACCACTATATCCTCCAGAATCTTGAGGCCTCTTGTCCTACCTATCCTCTCTCTCCTATCCCCGCATAATCTCCATCCTTCAAGCGATCTCCAGAACCTACTAAAATAGAGTATCCGTCTCCAACTCCCGATCCATGTTGAATCTAACACCATAACTGAGCCCCTTGATAAATCTGCGGACTCTCTCTCTGACTGTATAAACCAAAGCAGGTGTACGATAGGACAACTCACTAAACCTAATGGTATACTCCTACTCTGTCATAGTCCCTGACGCAGCTGCTCGAACTCTGTACACCACGTGTCCCAGAGGGTCTGTAGGACAAACTCCGTAAAAAGCATATCTGACAATTGAGTCCAAGTGAGTGGTGCTGCATCTACTCTCCTCATAAGAATGCCACCACCTATATACTGCTCTTGATATCAGAAATGTAGTAAAGGCGACTTCGATCACTTCCACAATGCCCATAGGGTGGATAATACATTGGCACTCGTCGAGAAAACCTACACATCTATACTAATTGTGCCACTGAAAGTATGGGGATCATACTTCTTGAATCTCTCAAGTCTCCTCTGCTCCTCCTCACATACCTCTGGCCTAACCTCAGGCTGAACCAGAATAACGGGTTGTACTGGAATAACACCCGGAACCTAATCAACATGGACCCGTTGCTCTGGAGTACGGGCCGCGGGAGTCTAAGCTCCTCCCTCAGCCTGAGATGTAGCTGGTGCGACTGGGATCAATCCACCCTGAGCTAAAGTATCGAACATACTCAGGAAGTGTGGTAGGGTCTCCTAGAGTCCAGGGGTAATAACAAGCGACTCAGGTGCCTGTCCCCCAATCGGAGCTATTGGTGGCTCCTCAGTCGCTGCTCCGACAGGTGCTCGAACTACAGCACGTGCCCCCCGGCCTCTACCTCGGCCCCGGCCTCTCGCGACTCTACCAGGGGGCCCGAGTGTCTGCTCATCTGAACTAGCAGTGCATGTCCTCATCATCTGTGAGTGAATAGAAAGACGAAGGCTCAGAATTCAAAATCAAACAATTCCCACGATAAGGAATCAAAGAAGTGGAATTTCCTAATAGTTCCATAGCCTCTCGAAGACAAGTACAGATGTCTCCGTACCAATCCGCAAGACTCTACTAAACTTGCTTATGAATCATAGCACCTATGAACCTAGAGCTCTGATACAAACTTGTCACGACCACGAAATCCCATATTAGGTAGTCGTGATGGCACCTAGTCTCTAAGACTAGGTAAGCCTAACACACATAGGGAATTTAGCAGAAATAACGACTAAGATATTAAATTAAACTGATAAATATCATAATAAAACTAAAATGGAACAGCAATCATATAATCCCCAATACTTGTGGTATAGAGTCATAAGCTCTAATGAAGTATCTAAGAATCTCTAATATAATTATGTTCGGAAACAAAAGAAGCAGTAACATAAGATCACTAGATGGTGACTCCGCGTGTCAAGCAGGTATACCTTGAAGTCTCCGCAAAGTCTGAGTCAACTCACTGGCATCCGGCACGAGCATAAGTACCTGGATCTGTACAAAAATATACAGAAGCATAACATGAGTACACCACAACAGTACCCAGTAAGTATCAAGCCAAACCTTGGTAGAGTAGTGACGAGGTCAGGTCAAGATACCTACTATACATAAAAATCTGTCTCGAGTATTAATATAACTTAACAACGGGGAAGTAAAGGCAATAAATGACAATAAAACAATTTATCAATACAAGGCTAATAATGGAAATAAATGCAACAAATGACAACAAAGAATGAACACATGATAAAGAAAACAAATAACCAATTACAATCGAAATGTGAATGGAATGAGATAAGGAAAACAAAACAATAACCGTTAAAACAACAAGCCTTACCAACATAGAATGTACAACAAGAATCACACAAAGGTACCATACCTCATATTCACATTTCACAAGTCACAATCACAATCTTCCTTATATCGCCGCGTGAGCCTTGCATTTATTTTTAAAAATATATTCCAGAAATTTCTTCACGTGCTTTAGCCCCCTTATCTCACCGTGTGGCTTCAAGTAATTCCTTTACTAGCAACACGCGTATAAGTCTCACCTTATCTCGACGCATGCGCATCAATACACTACCCTTATACCGCCACATGCGCATCAATATCACAACACAATAATCAACTCGCACCATACGTGCCCATATGCCACAACATCTCCCAAATCAACAATACTAATGTCACCACAACACATAGCCCATGGTTCAACCATAATGTGTACAAGAATCGCAATAACAACAAAATAAACGGGAAATAACTTAAAAAAGAAATATATTCCAATAATCAACAACTTCAACCACAAAACATGTCAATAACTCTCAATAACTCCAACTTCAATAAACTCAACAATAAAAGGTATTTCCATGAAATGGAAACTTCAATTCAAATACATAACATAAGCTCAACAATAAAGGAGATAGCATGAAATAGCAACTATGACTAAATGTATGAGAATAACTCAACAATGGTAGATATTGCATGTAATATCAACTACCATTTAATGCATATAGTAACCACAACAAATGGAAAGTAGAACATGTAATAACAACTTCAATTACAGCTTGTAATAATAAACTTGACAACGAAAGATAGAACATATAATAAAAACTTCAATTGAATGCTTATAAGTAACCTATAAGTCTAAACCGGTCAATTTTGCACATATAAGCCCGTGTACACACTCGTCACCTCATTTACACGTCTTTCACATAATTCAAATAACACAATCAAACCCAATCCTAAGAGGTAGTTCTCCCACACAAAGTTAGGCAAGATACTTACCTCAAATAGGAAAAACAACACTCAAAAATGTCCTTTCCCTTAAAATTTGCCTCCGCACGGCTCAAATCTAACAAAAATGACATAATATCATCAAACAATGCAAGAGAAACCAATTTCAATTAATAAAGCTATGATCTTTACACATTTCTCAAAAGTCAACAAAAGTCAAACTCGGGCTCACCCAGTCAAAACACGATTCCAAGGGTAGATCTCGACTACCAATAACCACACGAGTCCATATATGTGTTTTGTTTTCAAATTCGAGTCCAATTCGACTCTCTAATCGCAAATATTTATTTTTTAAAACATAGACAATATTTCCCAATATTTCTCTTAGAAATTCATGAATTTGATGTTAAATCTGATAAATAATCATGTAATATAAATTAAAATTGATCAAAATCACTTACCCAATAGTTGTAGGTGAAAATCCCTCCTCAAAAGTTCCAAAATATGAAAATGAGATTAAGTCCCGTTTTTCCAGCCCTTTTGTTGAGGTGCAAAAGTCGCAATTACGACCTTGGGTACGCAATTGCGAACCCTCGCAAATGCAAGAGCTCACAATTGTGGTGCCTGACAGCCCAGAGGAAATGTCGCAAATGCGATATTAAATTCGCATTTGAGCAGTCTTTCCCTTCCGCAAATGCGACCAAATGGTCGAAAATGCGACCTTACCCGGCCCAAGCATAACTTTGCAAATGCGATCAAGGTGTCGCAAAAGCGATACCTGAGACCCCTTGCTATGATCGCAATTGTGATGCTGGTGCTCGCAATTGCGATAACTAGAGCACCAACACACCAACAACGCAGAATGAGTCCAAACCAATCCAAAACACGTCTGAAACTCACCCGAGCCCTCGGAATCCATACCAAACATTCACACAAGTATACAAACATCACATGAACTCTCTCGTGTGATCAAAATACCGAAATAACATCTGAAACCATGAATCGGACATCAAAAGGCATGAAATTCAAAAGGAAACTCAAGAACCGCTAAAATTTCAACCAAGCATCCGATTCCTATCAAACCAACTCCGAATTATATAAAATTTTCCAAACACATTCCAAATAGCAAAATAAACCTATTCCAAGTACCAAAACCAAATTCCAAACCCGATAGCCATAAAGTCAACCTACGGTCAAACTTAAGAAAATTTCTAAACCTCAAATTGCCAACTTTCAGCAAAAGAAGTCAAATCAACCTAGGAACCTCCGAATTTAATTACGGGCATACACACAAGTCCAAAATCAGGATACGAACCTATCATATCCATCAAAACACCATTCCGGAGTTATATTTACAAAAGTCAAACCTCGATCAATATTTCCAACTTAAGCTTCTAAACCAAGAACTAAAGGGTCCAAATCATTCCAAAACATCTCCGAAATAGAACTAACCATCCCCGCAAGTCATAAAATCATAAATACACATACAGGAAGCTTCCAAAGGGAAAACAAGGCTCAAATATGTCGGGTCGTTAAAGATATAATCTTGGTATGTGCATATACGCTCTCCACCTTGCATATACTACCCCCTATACCTTAAGCACATAGCAATCAAGTCAATCCTAAGTGTTTTCTCATTTAACAAGGTTAGCTACGAGACCTACCTCTTTTTGGGATAGCTTCAACCTTAAGTCTTGTTAAAACCTCATTTTAACCATCCAATCATGTAAATCCAAGCCAAACATCTACCAAAGAAGTCAAAAAATACTATATGAAGTGATCCCAATTCATAAAGCTTTGATCTTTGATGAATTTCCAAAAGGTAGACAAAAGTCAACCCGGGCCCCCATGCCCGAAATCCGACACCAATACCAAAATCCGATGATCCATAACCTACTGAGTCCAAATATATATTTAGTTTCCAAACCCGAGTCCAAATAAGTAATCAAATTCCCAAAATACACTCTCTTAAATTGTAGGCAAACCCCCCGAATTTTCCTTCAGAATTTTATGTTTTAGGTATAGACATCCATGTAGATTCTTTAATATAATCACAAATAGGTAGAAATCACTTACCCTCTTGCCTTGTATGAAATTCTCCATGAACAATTGCCTCTTTCCAAGTCTAGGGATCAAAATATGAAAGAACGGGTAAAAGTCCCAACATGGCATCTTAAGTAATCTGCCAAGAAGTACCCTTCGCGAACGTGACACAAGCCTCTTGTTTGCGAAGCAAACAATTCTGCTGCCCAGAAAATATACTGCACGATCACGTCTGAGTCCTCGTGATCATGAAAGCCAACAAACTTACACTCTACGAATGCAAGCTACAACTCGCGAACGCGAAGACCAACGCGCCCCCATCCTGCTCGGACTCTACGTGAACGCGATCTAAACCACAGAATGTGGAGACTATTCTACAATTGTTTCGCGAACACGAAATTGACCATGCAAATGCGAAGCACGTAGTCCCAGCTAGCCAAATCCGTCTCTATTATCGCGAGCCTAGCTCCACGATCGCGAAGCACTACAAAACACTAGCAACTCAGCTACTCCAAAACACATAGAAATGGTCTAAAACTATCCCGTATCATCCCCGAGCCCCTCGGGACCCCGTTTAATTATACTGACAAGTCCAAATACAATATTCATACTTATCCAAAGGCTCAAAATACCACAAATAACATCAAAACCAAGAATCAAAGATCAAAATCATTCACTTTATTTTAAAACAATTCCACTTCATTGAACTCATTCGAATCAGACTTTTCTAAATTCTAGATCACAACCAATATTTTGAAAAAAGTTTAAATCAACTAATGAACACATAAAAGGTCTTATAACTACAATAGAAATCCGATAATACCGAAGTTAACTCCTGATCTAACCTATAAACTCTCCAATTCTTCAAATTGCTAACTTTCGACAAATAAAGTGAAAACCTTCTAGGAAAATCCAAATTTAAATCAGAACATATACCCAAGTCCAAAATCAACATAAGAACATATATAAACAATCAAATCTTGATTCTGGGTTCGTTTATCAAAAGTCAAACCTTGATCAACTATTCCAATTTGAAGCTTCCAAATTGAGAATCACTCTATCAAATCAATCTCGAACTGTAAGGCCCCGTAAAACTTTTCCTAAGAATCGGGGTTTCGTGATGCAGGGTTAGGCGTAGAGGTTAATAATAGTATTAGATTATTATTGGATTGAACTTTGCGCTAGGGAGTTGAAGGAAAATGTTGGGCAGAAATAGGCTTTTCTGCGGCCCATTATGCGGCAACAGAATCACTCTGTAGAGCGCATAATGGCTGTAGTGTGAGGCAACCTTTTGGCTCATTTTTGATGTACATTTCGCGGCAAGTTAGGCGACCGTGCAACCATTTCACGGGCCACACTTTTGTCGTACAATCATCCTTGAAGTTTTGCGGAGGGAGGTTCTGCGGCGCATTATGCGACCGCAGAACAGGTCTGCGGGCCGCATAGTGACCGCAGACCCAGGCAGTTCTTTTCCCAATTTTTGGCAACAAATTATACGGCCGATATGCGGACCTCATAACTATTCTGCGGTCGTATATGTGACTGCATACCCTGTTCCAGAGCTTCATTTTTGGGTTTTTATAACCCGACCCTACTTCGATATATGTACGCAAAGGACCATATTTTGAGCACATTTCTGATATTTTTAGAGTGAGAGAGAGTGCTTAGTGTAGGGGAGTAACCTTCAACCTATTATCCACCAATTCTTGCTCAATCATTGAGGATTAACAAAGAAAGTCTTCATCCTAAAGGTAAGAATCTATGTCCTAGCTCTCAATTTCAAAAATTTACAAAAATGGGATAATTAGAAAGACAATTATTGGGTGTGGGGGTTGTTGTCTTGCATGCATGTATTCTTGAAGTATGTGTGAAGGTTGTGAGCTAAAAATGGTAGAGAATGGGTTGGGAAATGATGGAATCTTCCACAAAAGGGTTTTAAGAACATTAATGCACACCTAGTGTTTGATAATGTGCTCAAATGAGCTAGAATCATGACCATCTTCCTAATTTTGGTCCAACTTCTTATATTTCTAAAATAGATCGAAGTGATACGAATTTCGAAACCTTTTAGAGTTTAAAGGAAGCTCAAATGAGGTATGTTGGCTAAACCCCCTTCTTCTTAGAATCGAATCCCACGGTGTTCATGTAATTGGTGTAAGTCCCAACTTGATCATAATAGAATTGGCTATTCCGAATGTGCTTGTGCTGAAGGATATATGCTCAATATGTATTGTAAATGCTTCATCCTATCACCTTATCATTGCAAATGTGTTCAAAACATGAAATATGTGTTAAAAATGTTATGACTTCAAGTCAAGGTCGAAATAAAGGTTGTTATGCCAAATTGTATGAAAAACCTCTATATGCCTAAGATTCCTAAACTGCTCATTTGTGAATTTAATGTCTTGAATGGAAAGCCTTATTATTGTTGATAATGATAATGATGTTTGAATGTGGAATAGGGAACTAGAATTATGAAATACGGCCAAGTACCAAGAATGACTTTATAATTATGGCCACTAGTGCCAATGAATCAAAAGGATATGAAAGAAGTATGATGTGAGATGATTGACTGAAAAAGGTAACATCTTGGGTGAGACGGCCTAGCCGATCTGGCCATGATTGGACGCCATGCCGCACACATGGTGGTGACTGTGCTGGAAATGATAATTGACATTGTGGTTATGGTCGATGTCTCAAGTGAGACGACCTAGCCGATCGGGTTGTGATCAGACTACGTATAAGAATACAGTGGTATTGTGATTTATGGTATATCGGCACTAAAGATCACCCAACCTAATAACATGGAAATTGACTTGAAAACTTGTGTGATCCTTAACTTGATATTTTAATATTATTTGAAGCTCTTACTGAATTCTTTATTGTTCCCCTTGTATTATTATTCATTCTATTGAGATGGTGTTTAGCTTTACATACTAGTACTATTCGACGATACTAACGTCCCTTTTGCCGGGGGCGCTGCATCTTTAAATTGATGCAGGCGGTTCCATAGCAGGCAGTGTTGATCAGCGATAGTGGTACATCCTCTTCCCAACAGACTTGGTGAGCCCCACCTCATCCCGGGGTCACGAATGGTAGTTTTTGTTCATATTATTATCATGTCTCAAGGTATAGCTTGGGCCTTATTGCCGGCACTATCATAACACTCTTTTGTATCTATTAGAGGCTCTGTAGACACTATGTGGGTTGTATATGGGTGTTGAGAATGCTAAACAAGTTATGTTGTGTTTTATCACTTGTTCCACTCAAACTATAAGAATATGTATATTCTGAGACTTAATAGTGAAGTAACTAATGAAACGATTTAGTATTGTATGTATGACATTCCTACTATCTAATTATTGAAATCGTGTCTTCTCTTGATCATGGGTGAGTTGGGTAGAAAGTATCTAACAGGCTTGCTCGACAGCATTCACTCGGTTGAGCGCCGGTCGTGCTTCCCAAGGTTGGGGCGTGACACGAACCTGGTATAAGAGTTTAAGGTTTCAAAGTGTCCTAGGATGTCTTGAAGCCATGTCTAGTAGAGTCCTTCTTATCAGTGTGTTGTCGACCACATCTATAAGTTGGAGGCTACTTGGATATTTAGGAATAATACCCTTCTTTGATATTCCGGATTGTGCGATGAAACCGATTGTGAAACAATTCATCCTCTAACTCGTGCATTCCTTTAACTTTCAGTACATGGCACCTAAGAAGAGAGCAAGAACTAGCCAAGGAGCCAATGCCGCATCAGGAGTGGTAGTTGACCCTTTATTTAGTGATGCAGGTGAATACACAAGGGGTGGGGATAATCCCCCGACCGCTACACTGCCTGATTCCACTACACCTGACCAGGCCACACCAGTTCCTGTACCTACTGATGGTGCAGCGGTTCCTCTAACTGATATTTCGGTTCCACCTCCAGCCATAGCTTCCGATTCTGGTATTTCAGACGGGGATCTTAGGGGAGCTATCCAGATGCTAACACAGATAATGGCTTCTCAAGCCCAGAGATCCAATGTTGCACCCACTTCTTCTAGCCAACAAGGGGATTCTAGTGGTTCCAGGGTGAACAAGTTTCTTCAGTTGAATCCTCCGGTGTTCATAGGTGCTAATCCCGAGGAGGACCCATAGGAATTCATTGATGAGATGCATAAGACTCTCCGCGTTATGCGCGCTACTGAGACGGAGGGAGTTGAGTTGGCCGCCTACCGCCTGAAAGGGTGGCCTATTCTTGGTTTGAGCTATGGGAGGACTCTCGGGAGGAGGGGAGCCCTCCAGCGAGGTGGAGTGAGGTTGCTAACGCTTTTATTGACCGTTTCTTGCCGGCCGAGTCTAGGGCAGCTCGTGCCGCAGAGTTTGAGAAACTTAAGCAAGGAAGTAAGAGTGTGTGGGAGTATCACATTTAGTTCACGCGTCTGTCTAAATATGCCACTTTCATGTTGCCTACTATGGAGGCTAGAGTGCGTCAGTTTGTGCAGGGCCTTAGCCCCTTGGTTATCAATGAGGCTGCTACAGCTGCTTTGAATTCAGATATGAACTATGGGAAGATGGTAGAATTTGCTCAAGCTATAGAGAACCATAAGTTGAAGAACAAAATGGAGCGAGACGGTACCAGCAAGGCCCGGTCCGCAAGCAACTTTGGGGAGTCATTTGGTGGGGAAAGATCAGCTTTCAGGAAGGGGTCATCAGGGCCATCCCAGTCTTTTGCTCAGACTTTAGCCAGTGCACCGCCAGCAGGGCCTAGTCAGCAGCAAGGGAGTCATTTCAGGCCTCATCAGGGCAGTAGGGGACCCCACCAGCAGGGCCGATCAGGAGGGAGATTCTAGCAGCAGCGGAGGCCCCCATGCCTCAGGTGTGGGAAAATGCACCCGGGGATCTGCTACATGGACCTACCTATATGTTACGGGTGCTGATTGAGGGGTCATATTCAGAGGGAGTGCCGTTCATGCCGCCAGGGTGCGAGCAGGGGCACAACACAACCATCCAATTCTGCAGCTGCTACATGTTCAACACCCCCTCCAGCTCGAGGCACTCCAGCACCAACAGGGCGTGGTGCAGCTAGGGGTGGTGCGCAGAGTTCAAGAGGACTCAACCGTTTCTATGCTATGAGTGGTCGCCAGAGTGTAGAGGCTTCACTAGCTATTGTCACAGGTATATTGACTGTCCAATCTCATGATGTATATACTCTTATTGATCCCGGTTCCACCTTGTCCTATGTTACCCCTTATATTTCTATGGAATTTGGGATAAAACCGGAGCAACTTCCTGAGCTGTTTTCTGTATCTACTCCGGTTGGCGAGTCTATTGTGGCCGCACGGGTGCATAGGGGCTGTGTTGTCATGATACGTTGTCGGGACATCGTGGCTGATCTTATTGAATTAGGGATGGTCGATTTTGATGTAATTATGGGAATGGATTGGCTTTATTCATGTTTTGCCAAGCTCGATTGCCGAACTAGGACAATGAGGTTTGAATTTCCAAATGAGCCAGTTGTTGAGTAGAAGGGGGATAATGTAATGCCAAAAGGTAGGTTTATTTCTCACCTTAAGGCCACAAAGGTGATCAATAAGGGGTGTATCTATCATTTGGTCCGGTTTATGGACACTGATGCTGAGACGCCTACACTCGAGTCTGTGCTATTTCTAGAGGTCTTTCTTGATGAGCTCCCTGGGATTCCGCCAGACAGGGTGATTGATTTTGGGATTGATATGATGCCAGACATGCAACCTATATCTATTCCTCCCTACAGCATGGCACCAGCAGAATTGAAGGAGCTAAAGGAACAATTGAAGGATTTGTTAGAGAAGGGTTTCAACCGACCGAGTGTGTCGCCATGGGGTGCACCGGTTCTGTTTGTGAGGAAGAAAGATAGATCACTTAGGATGTGTATTAACTACCGACAGCTCAACAAAGTCACAATAAAAAACAAATACCCATTACCAAGAATAAATGATTTGGTTGATCAGTTACAGGGTGCAAGGCACTTCTCCAAAATTGATTTACGATCCGAGTACCACGAATTGAAGATTAGGGAGCAGGATATTCTAAAATAGCTTTCAGGACCCGGTATGGGCACTTTGCATTTCTGGTAATGTCTTTTGGGCTTACAAATGCCCCGACGGATTTAATGGATCTTATGAATCGAGTTTTCAAGCCTTTTCTCGATTCCTTTGTGATAGTGTTCATTGACGATATTCTTGTGTATTCACGAGGTCGAGAGGACCATGCCGATCATCTCAGGTCAGTGTTGCAGACTCTTTATCTGCACCAATTGTATGCAAAATTTTTAAAATGTGAATTTTGGCTCGAGTTTGTCACATTCTTGGGTCATGTTGTCTCTAGAGAAGGAATTAAGGTTGATCCTCAAAATATTGCAGCGGTGAAGAATTGGCCTATACCTACAACGCCAACCAAGATTCGCAGTTTCTTGGGCTTAGTAGGGTATTACAGGAAGTTTGTGGAGGGGTTCTCCACTCTTGCCTCTCCGTTGACTAAATTGACTTAGAAAGAGGTTAAGTTCTAATGGTCCGATGCTTGTGAAAGGAGCTTCCAGGAGTTGAAATCAAGATTGACTACGGTGCCGGTGTTCACCCTGCCATAGGGTACATATAGGTTTTTGGTATATTGCGATGCTTCAAGGATCGGGCTTGGGTGTATGTTAATGCAACATGGCAAGGTTATATCATATGCTTCTAGTCGACTCAAGAATCATGCGAAGAACTGTCCAACACATGACTTGGAACTTGCGGCAGTGGTTTTCGCATTGAAAATTTGGCGTCATTATTTGTATGGGGTCTATGTGGATGTATTCACGAACCACAAAAGTCTTCAATATATTTTCAAATAAAAGAAGCTGAATCTAAGGCATAGAAGGTGGCTTGAGTTACTCAAGGATTAAGACATTGATATTCTATATCACCTGGAGAATGCCGATGTTGTGGCGGATGCTCTTAGCTAGAAATCTACGGGTAGTTTGGGTCACTTGGAGGCATGTCGAAGGCCGTTGGCCAGGGAGGTTTACCAGTTAGCTAGCTTGGTAGTTCGTCTTGTGAACTCTAGTGAAGGAGGGGTAATTGTGCAAAATAGGGCTGAATCATTGTTTGTCGTGGATGTCAAAGAGAAGCAATACGATGATCCATTGTTGGTACAACTGAAGGAGGGGATTCAGAAACACAAAACTATGGCTTTTACTCTTGGCATGGATGATAGCACACTAAGGTACCAAGGGCGGCTATGTGTTCCAAATGTAGATGATCTCCGGGATAGAATCTTGACCAAGGCTCACACTTCCAGGTATTCTGTGCACCCAGGTTCTACGAAGATGTATCATGATCTCAAGGAATTTAATTGGTGGAGTGACATGAAAAGGAATGTGGCAGACTTTGTGGCAAGATTTCCGAATTGTCAGCAAGTGAAGGCCGAACACCAACGACCTGGTGGGTTGGCACAGAACATAGGAATTCCAATGTGGAAGTTGGAAATGATTAATTTGGATTTTGTGGTAGGATTACCACGCACTCTGCACAACTTTGACTCAATTTGGGTGATTATGGATCGGCTCACGAAATCAGCACACTTCTTGCTAGTTAAATCTACTGACATAGTGGAACAGTATGCTCTGTTGCATATAAAGGAAATAGTCAGGCTATATGGCACTCCCGTTTCTATCATTTCCGATCGAGGGGCTCAGTTCACGGCAAATTTTTGGAAGAACTTTCAGCAAGGTTTGGGTACATAGGTGAATCTTAGTACAACCTTTCATCCACTGACCGATGGGTAGGCAGAGCAGACTGTTTAGATGCTTGAGGATATGTTGCGTGCTTGTGTATTTGACTTCAAGGGTAGCTGGGACGATCATCTTCCACTCATAGAATTTGCTTAGAACATCTATCATGCTAGCATTCAGATGTCACCATTCGAGGCTTTATATGAAAGGAGATGTATCTCTCATTGGGTGGTTTGAGATTGGGGAAGCAGAGTTAATTGGGCCAGACCTCGTGCATCAGGCTATGGAAAAAGTTAAGATCATTAAGGAGCGGTTAAAGACTGCTCAGAATAGTCAGAAGTCCTATTCGGATGTTCGTCATAGGGATTTGGAGTTCAAAGAAGATGATTGGGTATTCTTGAAAATTTCCCCTATAAAAGATGTAATGCGATTTGGTAAGAAAGAAAAATTGAGTCCGAGGTATGTCAGACCGTACATAATCATTCAAAGAATCGGTGAGGTGGCGTACAAGCTTGAGCTATCACCTGAGATGTCATTAGTGCACCCGATATTCCATGTGTCTATGTTGAAGAAGGTAGTTGGAGATCCATAAGCTATTGTGCCAATTGAGACCATTGAGTTTAATGAAGAACTGTCATATGAAGAAATTCCAGTTGCCATTCTTGATAGGAAAGTCCGAAAGTTGAGGAATAAAGAAATTGCCTCTGTGACGGTGTTGTGGCAAAACCAGCAAGTTTAAGAGTCTAATTGGGAGGCCGAGGAAGAGATGAAAAAGAAGTATCCTTACTTGTTTGTATAAACTATGTGACCTTTTTATAAAACTGTCGCCTATGGATTCTTGTATCACTTGTTCAGTTATTATAAAGGTGTTTCTTTCTAAATATATTGTATGTGAGGCTACGGTTAGTGTCGTTATGAGTTATGTTACGTCATTGGTTTATGTATATGTTTTAAGGATGTGTTTCTGGGGCTCTCTGACAGGTGGATAGGCTTAGTTACAGGGGAAACTCTGGCGAAATGTTTGGGAATTTAGGGAGTTAGTGAAATTTAGGGCAGATGGTGTGTGATATGAAAACTAAGTTACGGAAGATGCTAATAGTAACTTGACCCTCATTCGAGGATGAATGATCTTAAGTAGGGGAGGATGTAAGGCCCATGAAATATTTCCTAAAAACCGGGGTTCCGTGATGCCGGGGTAGGCATAGGGTTCGGACTTTTTGGATTGAACAGTGCACCGGTGAGTTGAAGGAAAATGTTGGGAAGAAATATGCATTTCTGTGGCCCATTATGCGGCCGAAGAATCACTTTGTGGACTGCATAATGGCCATAGAGTGAGGCAGCCTTTTGGGTCATTTCTGATGTCAATGTTGCAGCCAGTTATGCGACTGCGCAACCATTTTGCGGGCCACACTTTTGTCGCACAATCGGCCTTGAACAGGTCTGCGGGCCGCATAGTGACCGCAAACCCAGTCAGTTCTTTTCCCAGTTTTTGGCACCAAATTATGCGGCCAATATGCGGACCGCATACCCTGTTCTGGAGCTTCATTTTTGGGTTTTTATAACCCGACCCTACTTCGATATATATATGCAAAGGACCATATTTTGAGCACATTTCTGATATTTTTAGAGTGAGAGATAGTGCTTAGTGTGGGGGAGTAACCTTCAACCTATTATCCATCAATTCTTGTTCAATCATTGAGGATTAACAAAGAAAGTCTTCATCCTAAAGGTAAGAATCTATGTCCTAGCTCTTAATTTCGAAAATTTACAAAAATGAAATAATTAGAAAGACAATTATTGGGTGTGGGGGTTGTTGTCTTACATGCATGTATTCTTGAAGTATGTGGGAAGGTTGTGAGCTAACAATTGTAGAGAATGGGTTGGGGACTTATGGAATCTTCCATAAAAAGGGTCTTAAGGACATTAATGCACACCTAGTGTTTGATAATGTGCTCAAATAAGCTAGAATCATGACCATCTTCTTAATTTTGGTCCAACTTATTATATTTCTAAAATAGATCAAAGTGCTAAGAATTCCGAAACGTTTTATAGTTTAAAGGAAGCTCAATTGAGGTATGTTGGCTAAACCCCCTTCTTCTTAGAATCTAATCCCACGATGTTCATGTAATTGGTGTAAGTCCCAACTGGATCATAATAGAATTGGCTATTCCGAATGTGCTTGTGCTGAAGGATATATGCTCAATATGTATTGTAAATGCTTCATCATATCACCTTATCGTTGAAAATGTGTTCAAAACATGAAATATGTGTTAAAAATGTTATGACTTCAAGTCAAGGTCGAAATAAAGGTTATGCCAAATTGTATGAAAAGCCTCTATATGCCTAAAATTCCTAAACTGCTCATTTGTGAATTTAATGTCTTGAATGGAAAGACTTATTGTTGTTGATAATGATAATGGTGTTTGAATGTGGAATAGGGAACTAAAATTATGAAATACGGCCAAGTACCAAGAATGTGGAATTGGGTGAGAAGACCTAGCCGATCGGGCCATGATCGGACGCCATGCCGCGCACATAGTTGTGACTGTGTTGGAAATGATAATTGAAATTGTGGTTATGGTTGATGTCTCAAGCGAGACGACCTAGTCGATCGGGTCGTGATTGGACTCCGTGTAAGAATACAGTGGTATTATGAATTATGGTATATCGGCACTAAAGATCACCCAATCTAATAACATGGAAATTGACTTGAAAACTTTTGTGATCCTTAATTTGATGTTTTAATATTATTTTAAACTCTTATTGAATTCTTGACTGTTCCCCTTGTATTATTATTCATTCTATTGAGATGGTGTTTAGCTTTACATACTAGTATTATTCGACCGTACTAACGTCCCTTTTATCGGGGGCACTGCATATTTAAATGGATGCAGGTGGTTCCATAGCAGGCAGTGTTGATCAGCCATAGTCATACATCCTCTTCCCAGCAGACTTGGTGAGCCCCACCTCATCCCGAGGTCATCTATTGTATCTTTTGTTCATATTATTATCATGTCTCAAGGTATAGCTGGGGCCTTGTTGCCGACACTATCATAACATTATTTTGTATCTATTAGAGGCTCTGTAGACACTGTGGGTTGTATATAGGTGTTGGGAATGTTAAACAAGTTATGTTGTGTTTGGTCACTTATTCCACTCAAACTATAAGAATATGTGTATTTTGAGACTTAATAGTGAAGTAACTAATGAAACGATTTAGTATTGTATGTATGAACTTCCTACTGTCTAATAAATGAAATCGTGTCTTCTCTTGATCATGGGTGAGTTGGGTAGAAAGTATCTAATAGGCTTGCTCGACCGGGTTCACTCGATTGAGCGCCGGTCGAGATTTCCGAGGTTGGGGCATGACACAAACCTGGCAAACATAAAACAACAACCATATATATAAGTCATAATATATCATATGAAGCTACTCAAGGCCTTAAATTGTCGAAAGGGATGCTAAAGCTCAAAACAACCGGTTATATCATTACAAAATTGTTAGCTTGCCTAGTTGTATGATAGTTATTCTTATCTCTCATGTATTTTTATATTCCTACTCATCCCTCTTGATCATGTTTATGCATCCTGCCTTGATTGGTACTGATATACATATGCTTGGTGAGGATGAGTAATATTGCACGACGGGTGTTTCTATGTAGGTGAGGATGGGAGATATTAGAACGATAGGTGTTTTCATGAGTTTTGATATGATATTGGCACGACGGATATTTTTGTGCAGGTAATGATGAGAGTTCATGGTAGGACGGTAGTTTTCGTGCAAGTGAGGACGAGGGAGATGCAATGTATTTTGTTTATCTTTACCTCATATACACGTATATGTATTCTAACTTGATTGCTGACATTAATCGTGTACTTTTCTCCTTGTTGTTGTTACTTATGTGCCACGTACCTTGTCTGTTGTTGTTACTTAGGTACATCCTATCTAGTCTGCTATTGTTACTTACGCGCATCCTACCTTGTTGTCATTGTTACTTATATGCATCCTACCTTGTTTATTATAGTCATATATATGCCTCTTACCTTATTTGTTATTATTATATCTATGCCTTTTCCTTATTTATTATTGTTACATCTTTGTCTTCTACCTCCTGGTCGTTGTTAAATCTATGCCTCATACCTTGCTGCTTATTACTACTATATCTATGCATTTTACTTTGTTGTTACTGTTATCTACATGCTTTCTACCTTGTATGTGATGTTAGCTACATTCTTTCTACCTTTCTTGGTATTGCTATACATATGCTCGGTGAGGAAGAGTGGTATTGTAGGATAGGTATTTTCGTGCTTGGTGAGAATGAGATAAATGCATGAAGGGTATTGCCGTACCATTTGATTTGGTATCTTTAACACATCCCTTTTATTATGTGGATTTATGGACTTGAATATGTTATTTTTGTGGATATTGTTTTATCCTCTTGGTTTGAGTTGTTAAGAAAAGGGCTGGTTATGATATTGAGAAAAACGATCGTTATTTCTTTTAGTTAATCGTTTTACTATTTCTCGTATTTGTTCTTTCTATCTATCTTGTTCTTTCTCTTGTTGTTTCTATTGCTTATTAAATGCACATGTTATATTATTGACTATATTTTGACTTCAAAACCTCGTCACTACTTTACCGAGGTTAGTCAAGATACTTACTGAGTATATGGTATCGGTTATACTCATACTACACTTCTGCACCTTGCGTGCAGATATTTGGAGCTAAGCACATATGGTGTTTGATGGTGAGCATTAAAGACCAACGTTCCATCTATCTGCTATCATTTTGTTCATGGTAGTAAAAGGAATCGAAGTTCTATTTATGCCATTTTCAAACAGATGAAGCATTTCTTCTTACCAACATTGTAATCAAAATCTTAGTTGCGATCATGAGTTGTACTACCAATCCTTGCGAATAGTTTTCCATTCTTTTTTTAATATTTATTTAATGATTTTGGCTTATTTTGAGTTACTTATCATTTGGCTTACCTAGCGGGTTGGGTTAGGTACCATAATGACTTGGTGGGATTTTGGGTAGTGACACATGTCAGCTCGGATTGCTGCTTGGAGTATCAATAGTGTCCTGCAGAAATCCACTATGAATAGAGAGTTCAACATTAAACAAGATTATCATGCTTTGCTGCCCCAATACTAGGAGGTCCCATGGAAGAATTTGACATTTCTACCTGGGTTATTCCTAAACATCATTTTATCATTATGGCTAACTATTCAACAAAGCTTTCGACCATAGACATATTAAGAATATAAGGGATACAAGTGAATAAAGAGTGTGTTCTATGTGAATTGCCAGTGAAAGAGACCCATACACATCTATTCTTCAATTGTTCTTATTCACAGCATATATAGAAGGCCTTACTTGTCACGACCCCAATACTCCACCGAAGGATCTCGTGATGGCACCTAGTCTCTAAGACTTGGTAATACTAACATGCATGGAGAGATAGCAGAAATAATAATAGAACATCAAATTTAAACCAACTAGCTATCATAAAAGAACTCAACAAATACAGTGACAATAACCTCCCAAAATACGGTGAGACTGAGTCATAAGCTCTATACGAATATACCGAAACATCCCTAATACATCACTTTTCTAAATAAAGAGTATGCAATACAGAAAAATAAGGACAGAGGATGACTCCGAGGCCTGCGAACTCCAAGCAGGTATACCTTGAAGTCTTCGAGATGTATAGCCAAATTACTGGTGCCTAGCCTGATATGATGTACTTGGATCTGCACAAAAAGATGTGCAGAAGCATAGTATGAGTACACTACAATGGTACACAGTAAGTATCAAGCCTAACCTCGGTAGAATAGTGATGAGGCCAGGTCAAGACACCTACTGTAACGAACCGACTGGTCATTTTGAGCATTTATGCTTCTTTCAACTATTTGAAGTCTTGAATAACTTCCTACGAGGTAATATGACTTGTGTGAATTGTCGGTTTTGGTTTTAAGGTATTTCGGAGTTAGCTTGGAGGAATGAATTTCATGTTGGAATTTAAGTTAGAAAAGTTGACCGGATGTGGACTTATGAGTAAACGACCTCAGATTTAAATTCTGATGATTCCAATAGCTCCGTATGGTGATTCTGGACTTGGGTGCATGTCCGGAAAATTCTTTGGAGGTCCGTAGTGGAATTAGGCTTGAAACGACGAAAGTTGAATTTTCAGGAAGTTTGATCGAGGGGTTGACTTTTCGATATCGCAGGTCGGAATCCGATTCTGAAAATTGGAATACCTTCGTTATGTCAATTGTGACTTGTGTGCAAAATTTAAGGTCAATCAGACGTGATTTGTTAGGATCCGGCATCGTTTGTAAAAATTGGAAGTTTCAAAGTGTGATTCTATGTGTGATTCATGTTTCGAATGTTGTTGGATGTGATTTGAAGGCTCGACTAAGTTCGTATAATATTTTAGGACTTGTTGGTATATTTGGTTGAGGTCCTGGGGGGCCTCGGATGAGTTTCAGATGCTTAACGGATCGAATTTGGATTTGGAGGAGGAGGAGTTGTAGCAGCTGGGCATCTGGTGTGATCGCACCTGCGCGAAAAAGGGCCGCAGGTGCGAGCATGCGGATGCAAGGCATTAGTTGCAGAAGTGGAAATTCATGGGCTGGCCAGGCACCGCGGTGCGAAAAATTTTGCCACGGGTGCGAAGACTGCAGGCGCGATGAAATCACCACGGGTGCGGACATCGCAAGCGCGAGAGTTTTGCTGTAGGTGCAGACATCGCAAGCGCAAGAGTTTTGCCACAAGTGCGGACATCGGAGGCGCGAGAGTTTTGCCGCAGGTGCAAAGACCGCAGGTGCGAAGAAATCACCGCGGGTGCAAAAACTCCTGGGCAGTACAAAAACAGAGGGGTTCCGAGCTTTTGCCCTTTTTGGGCATTTCAAGCTCGGGTTGGGCGATTTTTGAGCAACGTTTTCACAGGAAAAGTTGATATTCGAGGCATGCGGAGGCCGATTTTTGAGTCAAAGGCATAGAAGAGGAAAGAATTTTACGCTCTGAGGTAAGTAACACTTTTAAATCTAGTCCTGAGGGTATGAAACCCTGAATTTTATGTCATGTGATTAAGAAAGATAGAACGAGTGGGAGAGATAAATGTGATGTTATAATAACCCAAGAGTGTATCGAAACTTGATGGAGAGTCTCTGAAGAATCTTACAAGCAAGGAAGTTTTAAGTGATACACGGATGAACACACTTTCCCACGGATATCCCAACACATGTTGAGAGACGAGTAGGATGAATTCCCAACTAAGGGAAAAGACCACGTAATGTACGGAAGAACACATGGCTATTCACTAACTAGGAAGAATGAGGCGAGAAGAATTGGAAGAAAAATCTATAAATTTAGATGGCCATGGTTATCTCAAAATAGTTCGTATCAGAATGGTGGACTCACCTAGAGCACAAGTGTTAGTAGAAGATATAAAGGATCAACCGTAATGCAGCCGACTTGAGTGGCACTGAATATCGACTAAAAGATTTAGAGGGAGTTCATGTCTACATATTACATTGGAAAGTGAGACTACTGGTGATGAAGTAGTGGTGTGATAAACTAAACAACCAGGCACAATGATACTACGAGTTCATGGGAGGCAGACAAGTGTGTGGCATAATAAGGCTGTCAACTATGAATTAAGGGCAAAATGGGATGGGAACGAATGCGCCAGTCACAAAGGAAATATAGTACCAACATATTGTCTAGACCAAAGGGGAAATGTTTGAAACAGATTAAGAGAGGATGAACACTTGTTACGAACCAAACATGTTTAACATGATAACTCTTAGGCTGTAATACCAGGAAACACTATTGGTGACTACAATAGAGGGAATAAGGTGGACTAAGTCCTACACTTATAAGGAAAACAAGAAGTCGTCGTTGAAGAATTTAGGAGGATCTCAAGTTTCAGAAAAGGCCCTATTCGGGCCAATGACTTTTGTTGAAGTGAATATATATGAAGGGTGTTGATATGTGTTTTGGTAAGTGTTTAGCAGTAAAGAGGAATCGTGAGAATGTACACCAGGGAAGTAAAGTGGTTTCTTACAATCCTATAAGACTTATAATGAGGAAAGAGGATGACTAAGAAAGGTTTGAGCACGATGTTACTTCATATATTGAGGCAATGCCATGCAGGTTGATGTTATCAGGGTGTGCACGCAAGCTAGTAGATGTAATTCATTTGAAACAGATGGTCCCATAAGAAAACTGACCTAGTAATGTCTTTTGTTGAGAAATTTGAAAAAACAAAACAAGTTGCAAGTACTAATAAGATTGTAACTGTATCAAGGAAATGTTTGTAGAACTCAGTTCCTAGGAGGTTATATGTAAGAGAAATGTGATATAGATGTTCCACTAATGATGAAATATGGCAAGATAATCATTTATTCCTCTAGGCAACTCAAGAATCAAGAGAATAAACAATCCAATACATGACTTAGGACTTGCTGATGTAATTTGTACATTAAAGGTTTGGCGTCGTTAATTGTATAGGGTCCAGGTGGACATATTCACAGACCAAAAGATCCTTCGATATATTTGCAAATAGAAGAAATTGAATCTAAGGTAGAGAAGATGGCTTGAGTTACGAAAGGATTACGACATTAATATTCTATGTCATCCGGGGAAGCCAATGTTATGGCGGATACCCTTAGCCAGAAATCTATGGGTAGTTTGGCTCACTTGGAGGCATGTCAAAGGTCGTTGGCCAAGGAAGTTCATCGATTGCCTAGTTTGGGAGTTCGTATTGCGGACTCTAATGAAGGAGGGGTAATTGTACAAAATAGGGCTGAATCATCGCCTATTGTGGAAGTCAAAGAGAAGCAATACAACGATCCATTTTTGGTGCAATTGAAGGAGGGGATTTAAAAACATAAAACTATCGCTTTTCTCTAGGCATGGATGATGGTACACTAAAGTACTAAGGGCGACTATGCGTTCCAAACGTGGATGGTCTCCATGAAAGAATTATGACTGAAGCTCACACATCTAGGTATTTCGTGCACCCAGGTTCTACAAAAATGTATCATGATCTTAAGAAAGTCTACTGGTGGAATGATATGAAGAACAAAGTAGCAAACTTTGTGGCAAGACGTCCAAATTGTCAGCAAGTGAAGGTCGAACACTAAAGGCCCGGTGGTTTGGCACAAAACATAGAAATTCCAATTTGGAAGTGGGAAATGATTAATATGGACTTCATGATAGGATTACCTCGTACTCCTCATAAGTTTGACTCAATTTGGGTGATTGTGGATCGACTCACGAAGTAAGCACACTTCTTGCCGGTTAAGGCTACTGATACAGCGGAACAATATGCTCAGTTGTATATCAAAGAAATAGTTAGGGTACATGGTACTCTAGATTCCATCATTTCTGATCGTGGAGCACAATTCACTGCTAAATTTGGGAAGAAATTTCAGCAAGGTTTGGGTACTCAGGTGAATCTTAGTACAATCTTTCCCCCGTAGACTGGCGGGCAGTCAGAGCGGACTATTCAGACGCTTGGGGATATGTTGCGTGCTTGCATTCTAGACTTCAAAGATAGCTGAGATGATCATTTTCCACTCATAGAATTTTCCTATAACAATAGTTATCATGCTAGCATTCAGATGGCACCGTTCGAGGCTTTATATGGAAGGAGATGTAGATCTCCCATTGGGTGGTTCGAAATTGGGGAAGTAGAGTTGATAGGGCCAGACCTTGTACATCATAGTATGGAAAAAGTTAAAATCATTAGGGAGCGGTTGAAGACTGCTCAGAGTTGTCATAAGTCCTATTCAGATGTATGTCGTAGGGATTTAGAGTTCAAAGAAAATGATTGGGTATTCTTGAAGGTTTCCCCCATGAAAGGTGTAATGCGATTTGGTAAGAAAAGGGAAACTAAGTACGAGGTATGTCGGACCGTACAAAATCATCCAGAGGATTGGTGAGGTTGCATACAAGCTTGAGCAACCACCTGAGCTGTCGTTAGTGCACCCGGTATTTCATGTGTCTATGTTAAAGAAAGTTGTTGGAGACCCGACACTCATTGTTTCGGTAGAGACTATTAAGGTTAATGAAGAATTGACTTATGAAGAGATTTAAGTTTCTATTATTGATCGGCAAGTCTGAAAGTTGATAAATAAAGAAATTGCCTCCGTAAAAGTGTTATGGCAAAACCAGCAGGTTGAAGAAGCCACATGAGAGGCCGAGGAAGAAATCAAGAAGAAGTACCCTTATTTGTTTGAATAGCTATGTAATCGTTCTATGAAATTTTTCCCTATGAATTACATATCATTTGTACAACTTATGCTAAGGGTGTTCCTTTTCTGGTAATATATTTTGCTTATGAAGCCACGGTTGGTGTTGTTTTCATGTTATATTGCGTCATCAGATTATGTATATGTTGTAGGATTGGTTTCTGAGATTCTCTGACAGGTGGATAGGCTTAGTCACAGGGGAGACTCTAGATAAATACTTGGAGTGTGGATGAGGATTTAAGTCACATTGGGTGTCTATGGCGAATGCTTACCCTCATTCGAGGACGAATGATCTTAAGTGGGGGAGAATGTAAGGACCCGTTAAAATTTCCTAATGATTTAATATTTTAAAGTGCGACAACGGTATTCGGGAATAATGTATTTGAGTATCAAAGGAGACCTATGGGGTGGAACCGCATTATTTTGACATCAAAAATGTTTCAACGACGTCGTTTCTTCGAGTATATGTCGTATCAAATTAAGAAAACGATCTCCAAATTGAGTTTTGATTGAATCATTAGATCCGTATTGAAATTAAGGAACCATAGCAAAAAGAATCTTTGAATTCGGACATTGAATAGAGAGTTATGCCCATTTTCAGGCGAAATAGAAAAGATTTCCGCGCCAAGGGTAGCGTGGTGCCCAGGGTAGCGTGGAACTTATGGTATGGTGATTGAAAGCCATAAGTTCCCAATTTAAATACATAACCATTGTAGAGATTGAAAGCTGATTATTTGATGGAATTTTGTTAGTTGAGGGTGGATGGATGCTCATGTATGTGATCTTTGGAGTTATGGATTGTTCAATAATGATGGTGGGATAAATTATTGGTAAATGGTAGTAAATGGATGAACTAATTTTATGGGTAAGAGATGTAGAGATTCATGCCTACTAGATGTTTGATAAAATGCATAAATGGCCTAAACTATGGAATTTGTTACTAATATTGATTCCATTGGATGTTGTCATTGTAGATTGAAGTTGCTTAGTATAGTAGATCATTGTAGTATCATTAAGAGAAGGATTGAGGTATGTATGGCTAAACCCCCTTCTTCTTAGAATCGAATTCCACGGTGTTCATGTAATTGAAGTAAGACCTTGATCATTATTGAATTGACTATTCGTAATATGGTTGTGTCGAAGGATATATGTTCAATATTTATTCTAAATGTTTTTATTATGTCATCTTGCCATTTGAGGATATTTTCAAAATGTGGAATATGCGTTAGAAATGTTATGACTTCATGTCATGATCGAAATAAAGGTTGTTATGCCAAATTGTATGAAAAGCCTCTGTGTGCCTAAGATTCCAAAATTGTTGTGTTATGTGAACTTAATGTCTTGAATGGGAAGCCTTATTTTTGTTGATAATGATTATGATAATGATATTTAAATATGGAAAAGATGACTGAAATTATGAAATACGGTCAAGTGCCAAGAATGATTTTGTAATTGAAATCACTAGTGCCAATAAATTGAAAGTATATGAAAGAAGTACGATGTGAAATGATTGGCAGAAAATGGTTGATGTCTCAAGTGAGATGGCCTAGCCGATCGGGCCGATATCGGACAACGTGTAAGAACACAGAGGTATTGTCGATTAAATTATGAAAATGGTTGATGTCTCAAGTGAGATGGCTTAGCCGATCGGGCCAAGATCGGACTCCGTGTAAGAACACGGTGGTATTGTGGATGAAACTGTGGATTGTGGAACTATGCTGGAAATGATAATTGAGATTGTGGATATGGTTGATGTCTCAAATGAGATGACTTAGCCGATCGGGTCGAGATCAGATTCCGTGTAAGAATACAGTGGTATTGTGGATTGTGGCACTGTGCTGGAAATGATAATTAAAATTATGGATAGGTTGATGTCTCAAATGATATGACCTAGTCGGTCGGGTCGAGATCGGACTCCGTGTAAGAACACGGTGGTATTGTGGATTGTGGCATATGGCACTAAAGATTACCCAACCTAATAAGATGGAAATTAACTTGAGAACTTATGTGATCCTTACTTGATGTTTTAGTATTTTTTTAAGCTCTTATTGAACTCATGACTGTTTCCTCCTTGTATTATTGTCCATTCTATTGAGACGGTGTTTTAGCTTTACATACTAGTACTATTCGACGGTACTAATGTCCCATTTGCCAGGCGCGCTGCATCTTTAAATAGATGCAGGTGGTTACATAGCTGACAATGTTGATCGCAGTTAGTGGTACATCATCATTTTCTCAGTAAACTCGGTGAGCCCCATTTCATTTCGGGGCCATGTATTGTACCTTTTGTTTATATTGTGGTCACTTTTGAGGTATAGTCCGGGCCTTGTTACCGGCAGTATCATTGTACTCTTCTTTATCCATAGAGGCTCCGTAGACATAGTGTGGGTTGTGTATTGGTGTTGGGAAAGTCAAAATATGTTATGTTGTTGTTGTAGTATTTGTCCATTTGAGACTTTAAAAAAATGATAAAACTATTGGTAATGAATGGGTATTTTAGACATGAACACCTTTTTGTCTAAATAATGAAAACATGTATTATCTTCATTCGTGGATGAATTTAGGTAGAATGCAATTTAACAGGCTTGCTCGGTCGGGTTCAATCGGTTGAGCGCCGGTCGCGCTTCCCGATTTTGGGGTGTGACACACATATGAGAAATTAAGAGTCTTAAGAATATTGAGATTTTCTCACACAATTTGGCATACTATCTTTCATTGAAACACGACTCAATGCCTTAAACTTTTAATATGCAACCCATATTTGAAACTTACGGAAATATTATGGAACTCAATTTCAAGAGAGAAAGTTTAGCCAACATACCTCAATTGAGCTTCTTAAACTCTAAAATGTTCCGGAATTCTTATCAACTTTAATCTATAATAACAACATCCAATGGGACTAATATTAGTAACAAATTTCATAATTTAGGCCATTTAGGCATTTTATCAAACACCCAGTAGGCATGAATCTCTACACCTCTTAACCATAGAATTAGTTCATCCAACTACTACCATTTACTAACAATTTATACCACCATTATTCTTAAAAAATTCATAACTTCCAACATCACATACATGACCATCCATCCACACCCAACCAACAAATTTCCATCAAATAATCACCTTTCATTCTCTACAATGGTTATGTATTTAAATTGGGAACTTATGGCTACAAATCACCATACTATAAGTTCCAATACATAATTTATACTCATATTCCCATAACATATCCATACATGTACGTCTAAGGGTGTAGGATTACCTTTTGGAAGAAATCTTGCAAAACCCTCCTTTGAGTTCTTGAAGAAACGTGTTGAAGATCTATCTATTTTATGTGTAGATCTCATCAATACTAGTGTAGAAATAATGGAATTTCATATAAAAATAATGGGGATTGCTTACCTTGAAGATGGGAGGAGTTGGTGGTCTTGAGAGAGTGGAGACGACCTCCAAAACTCGTCCAAATGAAATGGGGAAAATGAACCCCGAAATTGTATTGTATTAATAAGCCCAGATTTCAGGGTTTCGGAAGCTGCCTTGGATGCTTCGCATCCCCACTTCACTCCTCTTTGAAGCTCGGATGCGGACCCGGATGCTATGGCAGCACTTCACTGGCAGCCTTTCTTTCGGACGCGGCCTCGGATGCTTCGCATCCGCAGGCTCCTCCGCCA
>AWOL01S0021957.1:38642-118502 GCA_000715115.1 Nicotiana otophora | reverse complement strand
CGGGTGGTGGTGCATATATAACGTCGTAACCTTTTCCCATATCCCATATATATATATATATATATATATATATATGCATATATGCTTATCCAAAGTTTGGTCTTGTGCGTACTCATTTGGAACTTTAGTCTATCATGAAATTCCCAACTTGACTTGGACTTAGGGCTCTCCTTAGACCCCACATCACTTATAATATGCCTCATACACTTATTATCATATCCAATGGATATCAATTATATTAATAGTCCTTATCTGCACATAAAATAATATAATGAGCGCATATCAACTTTCTTACTAGAGCTCAAGTACTTCGAAATTTTCTGGGTGTTACATTCTCCCCCACTTAAGAACATTCGTCCTCGAATGTTTCACAAGTCACTTCTAATAATAGAGTTATCCCTCTACCTCTAACCATTATACATAGGCACTTATGACTACATCGATCTCATACTTCCTTTCCAAAAGTTTAACTTACTTATGGCCCTTACAATTTGGCTATCTTTACAAATTATTAAAAATTTCGACAGAGTTTCTCCTGTAACTAGGCCTATCCACTTGCTAGAGAATCATCAAAATCAACCTATCAACATATCCACGACTCGACAAAGCATCATAATGTATATCAATTGCACTAATCTCATCATTCCATGTATTATACTATCAAGAGTTATATCTGGATATGAGCTGTATGTATTTAAATCATATCACATAGAAAGTACCTTTCAAATCACAACCACTTGCTATACAACCAAGCGAAAACATTTTCTTTCCACAACACTTTCGGCCTTTAAGGTGACCTTCTCGACTCACAGAATTTGCCATAACACATTAACGGAGGCAATCTTAACTTCCAATTTTATCTAACAATGATGACAAATAGATACCCCTCATAAGCCAATTCCCATTAACTTCACCTTCTCTATCTTCCACCGGAATGATAGACAAAAGATTTCCAACTACCTTCTTAGGCATAGAGACATGAAACACCGGGTACACGGAGGACAATAATAGGGATATATCATACTCATAGTTTGGCCTATTTCCTTTGAGACTTCGTAAGGCCTAATGTGACTACACATACTTTAACTTCCTTAACAATTCACCCAATATATTCATAGAGAAAATTATGAGAATAACCCGTTCATTTCTTCAACTCTAAGTCCCTACGCTGAACACCCAAACTAAAGCTTTAGCGACCTCCAACAATTACTCTAAGGTGTGCTAGCTTGAATATGACCATAAAACTATTTGATCATGGGATGATGCTTCTTATTTGACATGTTTGAACCTTCAATCCCGATAGGTTACTATAAATAAGAACAACGAGGTCCGAGATTGGGCTGGAATATTTTTCAAGAATCCATCAACGTGTCGAGAAGGGTATTTTAGAAGGTTATGTCCTAAGAGACATGAAGGTTACTACTAATAGTGCTGACATTGTTAATCATTCTGATGACATCATTGGTTCGACACATGAGTCATAGATTTTCCTAGAGGCATAAATGATCATCTTGCCATATTTCATCATTAGTGGAACATCTATATCAGATTTCTCTTTCATATGACCTCCTAGGAATTGAGTTCTACAAAATTTTCCTTGATACGGTTACAATCTTATCAGTACTTGCAACTTGTGTTTTCCAAAATTCCCAACAAAAGACATTAGTAGGTCAGTTTTCTTATGGGACCATCTGTTTCAAATGAATAACATCTACTAGCTTGCGTGCACACCCTGATAACATCAACCTACATGGCATTGCCTTAATATGTGAAGTAACATTGTTCTCATACCTTTCTTAGCCACCATCTTTTCTCCTTATAAGTCTTATAGGATTTTAAGAAACCACTCTACTTCCCTCATGAACATTCTCATGATCCCTCTTTACTGCTAAATACTTCCCAAAACACATATCAATACCCTTCATATATATTTACTTCAACAAAAGTCATTGGCCCGAACATGGCCTTTTCTAAAACTTGAGATCCTCCTAAATTCTTCAACGACGCCTTCTTGTTTTCCTTATAAGTGTAGGACTTAGTCCATCTGATTCCATCCTCGATGAGTAACTCACCTTATTCCCAGTATTGTAGTCACCAATAATGTTTCCTGGTATTGCAGCGTAAGAGTTATTATGTTAAACATGTTTGGTTCGTAACAAGTGTTCATACTCTCTTAATCTATTTCAAACATTTCCCCTTTTGTCTAGACAATATGTTGGTACTATATTTCCTTTATGAATAGAGCATTCACTCACATCCCATTTTGCCCTTAATTCATAGTTGACAACCTTATTGTGCCACACACATGTTTGCCTCCCATGAACTCGTAGTATCAATGTGTCTGGTTTGTTGAGTTTATCACACCACCACTTCATCACCAGTAGTCTCACTTTCCAATGTAATATGTAGACATGAACTCCCTCTATATCATTTAGTTGATATTCAGTGTCACTCAAGTCGGCTGCATTACAGTTGTTCCTGTATATCTTCTATTAACACTTGTGCTCTAGGCGAATCAACCATTCTGATACGAACTATTTTGCGATAACCATCCTTATCATTCTTTTCCAATTCATCTCGCCTCATTCTTCCTAGTTAGTGAATAACCATGCATTCTTCCATATGTTACGTGGTCTTTTCCCTTAGTTGGGAATTCATCATGCTCGCCTCTCGACACTTATTGGGATATCTATGGGAAAGTGTGTTCATCCGTGTATCACTTAACACTTCTTTGCTTGTAAGATTCTTAAGAGACTCTCCATCAAGTCCCGATGCACTCTTGGGTTATTATATAATCATATTTATCTCTCCTACTCGTTCTGTCTTTCTTAAAGACTTGGAACTTTAACTAAATCGCAAATCCGTAATTAACTCATTCTAAGTACTCGAAAGCCTTTCACATTTGATCTGTAGTACTTCCTTGGGTTCCATTGTCCCCGACTCTCTAACAAGTATAAAACCCTTTTACAAACCTTACTCTTAGTTTCTAGTATCGTTGACCTTATCATGTATATTGCCACGTACGAAAAATTTACATTTCCTAACCTTCCACATTATTTTCGTACTAGTGGTTTATCATTTGCATACCATCTCAGAGAATCATGTTACCCTTTACAACTTTTCTATACGACACATATCTTCAATAAAATATCCAAACATCATAGCTACATGGCCCTAGTCTCGTTTTATCAAACTTTAGTAGCATCACCATGGCCCTTCCCTCCCAACTTGGGGTGAATGATTCACATTTTGACACAAGTCTTGAATTTAGCAATTTGAGGTAGACATGTTTCACATCTCTAGTCCTCCTTTATATGATCAACTATTAGGGAGATTTAAGTCCCCATGGTATTAACCTCATAAGTTCTCTACTCTTATTCAGCCACATAGGCTTGGATCCAAATCCCTCGTGTCAATATCCTTTTTGGAGTGTAACACAACTTCGTACATTCCGGAGATTTTTTTATAACATTCCTAGTGCTAGGGTCTTCTCATTGTGGGTTCAATTGACTGTCCTTTCATAACTTCTTGTCTCCCGTGCGAGACCTACACATTTATCATTACTCTCCAGGCCATGCCTTTCATAAATCACGTTCCTATGTAACAAATTTACATCTTTGAATCATACACATGGTTCCCACACTATCCACATGTACTAGTTAAGCTTAGGTCTCATTTATCACGTCAATGCCTATTTGGAGGTGGGTAATCACTTCTAGTACTCTTCTCATATAAAGTATGCTCATGGTACTATGTACTTGTCTCATCTGGTCATACTATTCATTCAACATGATGCATGTGCCATCCGTTTAATATTCAAGCATTTACCCATTCGTCATGTCACATGACAACATTACTTGGAATAAACCAAAAGAGCATTTAAACTTACCTTGAACCTCAATGCACGAGTTGGAGGAAGAACAATTTCACAACAAGTTTCATCGCACAATTCAGAATATCAAAGAAGGGTATTATTCCTTAATGCCCATGTAGCATCCTAATTATAGATGTGGTCGTCAACACACCGATAATAAGGACTCTACTAGACACGGCTCTGATACATCCTAGGACACTATAAAACCTTAGGCTCTGATACTAAGTTTGTCATGCCCCAAACTCGGGGAGCGCGACCGACGCTCAACCGAGAGAACCCGGCCGAGCAAGCCTGTTATATTTCCTTCTACCCAAACTCATCCATCAATAAAGAGGAGATGCACTCCATTAATCAACCACGAAAAAGATTTTTATTAACAACCTCCTTTTCATTCTCATTAGCAGCCTCATTCAAAATATCCAAAATATTATGAGTTTATAGAATTAACGAAAAAACATATTTCCCAAATACCAATATTTCCAGTTCAATTCCAAACATCAACCACAACCCACAACCTGTCTACGGAGCCTCTAAGTACAATAGAAGAGTAATATGGAAATGCCGGCAACAAGACCCTGACTATACCTCAAAATGCAGTACATGAGAAACAAAAGATACATGACCCCGAAATGAAGTAGAGCTCACCAAATCAGCTGAAAAGAGTGCACTGCTATCACTGATCAATGCCGCCTACTATTGAACCACCTGCATCCATTAAAGATGAAGCGCCCCCGACAAAATGGACGTTAGTACTGTCGAATAGCACTAGTATGCGTAGCTAAAAGTCCTCTTTCAAAATAGAATGCCCATATAAGAAAAGGCAACACATAGAAACAACAAGTCATAATCAACAATATCCAAATGTTCAGTTAAAACATAATAATTTTCAAAATACAAACTTCATATACAATTTTGGTTGGGCGATCATTAGCAGCGATATACCACCGTCTTTGTTAGCACGGAGTTCGATCACGCCTGATTGGCTAGGCCATCTCCCCACGAATAATGTGGTTTGACATGTGATGCAAAAGAAAGTTGTTACCAAGAATAGTACCACTATATGCGCAATATGGCGTCTGATCTCCACCCGATCAGCTAGGCTGCCTTCCCACATATGCCATGCGGGTTGACTTTTCCAATCCACAAAGGTTCCAGTTTCATCCCAAATAAGGGGAATAATATCACAATTTCCCAAAGGTTCCAATTCCATCCCAAATAAGGGGAATAATTACAATCCACCCCTACACCGACACGTGTAGTTTCAGGTGTGGTCCTTATGACCCACCCTTCCTCGTCCATGAATAGGTCTTAGGGTGTAGGATTACCTTTTGGAAGAAATCTTGCAAAACCCTCCTTTGAGTTCTTGAAGAAACGTGTTGAAGATTTATCTATTTTATGTGTAGATCTCATCAATACTAGTGTAGAAATAATGGAGTTTCACATCAAAATAATGGGGTTTGCTTACCTTGAATATGGGAGGAGATGGTGGTTTTGAGAGAGTGGAGAAGATCTCCAAAACTCATCCAAATGAAATGGGGAAACTGAACCCCGAAACTGTATTGTATTAATAGGCCCAGATTTCAGGGTTTCGTATGCTGCCCTGGATGCTTCGCATCCCCACTCCACTCCACTTTGAAGCTGGGATGCGGACCTCGATGCTATGGTAGTACTTCACTGCCAGCCTTTCTTTCGGACGCGGCCTCGGATGCTTCGCATCCATAGGCTCCTCCTCCAGCCTTTGGTAATTTTGTCATAACTTCTTGTAGAAATGTCCAACTGAGGAACGGTTTGAAAAGTTGGAAACTATATTCAAATAACTTTCATTGAATAGGTAATCCACCACATAACTCCTTATATATATATATGCTCGTCCAAAGTTTAGTTTTGTGCTTACTCATTTGGAACTTTAGTCTATTATGCAATTCCTAACTTGACTTGGACTTAGGGCTCTCCTTAGATCCCAAATCACATATAATATGCCTCGCACACTTATTATCATATCCAATTGATATCAATTATATTAATAGTCCTTATATGCACACAAATTAATATAATGTGCGCATATCAACTTTCTTACTAGCGCTCAAGTACTTCAAAATTTTCTGGGGTGTTACAAGGATGATGCCTTCGAACTATGACACCTTCGGACAAAAATGGTGGTATTTCAGCCCATGAGATGCAAAGACATGGCGTTTGGTTATGCGAAGCGAAACAAGACAAATCTTAGTCTTGTGTAAGATCGGGGGCAGAGCTTAGCCCATAGGTGGAGAATAGTGCTAGATTTCAAGTCGCATAGCATTTGGGGTTACGCAAGGATAGGCAGAGCTTAGCCTTATGCAATTAGGGAGGCAATGCTTAGCCTCATGCGAAATGGGAGAGAATTCTGAGTCGCATGCAAGGAGAAAGCAGGGCTTAGCCTTATGCAAGATGGGAGACAATTCTTAGTCTCATGCAAGAGGAGGCAGGGCTTAGCCTCATGCAAGTGGGAGACAATGCTTAGTCTCATGCGGGGGAAGACGATGCTTAGCCTTATGCAATTGAGGAGGCATGGCTTAGCCTCTTGCAAAGGTGGAGACAATGCTTAGTCTCATGCAGGGGAAGGCAATGCTTAGCCTTATGCAATTGTGGAGGAAGGGTTTAGCCTCATGCAAAATAGATACAATGCTTAGTCTCATGTAGGGGAAGACAGTGCTTAGCTTTATGCAATTGAGGAGGCATGGCTTAGCCTCTTGCAAAGGTGGAGACAATGCTTAGTCTCATGCAGGGGAAGGCAATGCTTAGCCTTATGCAATTGTGGAGGAAGGGTTTAGCCTCATGCAAAATAGATACAATGCTTAGTCTCATGTAGGGGAAGACAGTGCTTAGCTTTATGCAATTGAGGAGGCGCGACTTAACCTCATGCAAAGGTGGAGACAATGCTTAGTCTCATGCAGAGGAAGGCAATGCTTAGCCTTATGCAATTAAGGAGGCATGGCTTAGCCTCATACAAAATAGAGACAATGCTTAGTCTCATGCAGGAGAAGGCAGTTCTTAGCCTTATGTAATTAAGGAGGCAGGGCTTACCCTCATGCAAGATGGAGACAATGCTTAGTCTCATGCAATGAACAGATAATAAGTAGTAGCCGAGTATTTGTTAGCTGGAAATGTGTTTGCGCTTGGCAGCTTTGTCATTATGAAGATAGTGATTCTAAGGTGTGCCCGAATTTGAGAATATTTCTTGTTCCTGCATCCAAAGGACAATCGTGAGTTTTATGGGGGAAGGTTGGTTCGTGCCTCCGCCTTCTACTTTGCTTTGCTCTGTATCGAAGTCCTGCTTGAATTACCACGGGTAGCATCTGGTTGTTTCATAAAAATATAGTTTTCAAAAATGTGCATGCATATGATGAATATAGTCATTTAAAATACATTAGTATGCAATATCGGATAAATTAGATGAACCAATGACTGTGACACTTTAGATACATTGCGACTTCCTTAGAATTTTGAGGGTCCTCCCCAAAATGGTGCCCCAATTTACTTAGGCGATTCTCTGACCATTCTGCATATGATGACGTTGGGTGGACTTGCTTCGGAATGTTGAGGGTCCTCCTCAAATATTTTCCCCAGTTTCTGGTTGTGGGGAAAATGAAAATTTTATTGAATTGTGACCGAACCCACAAGGCTGCCTACGTATCCCCTCTTAAATGGGAATCAAGTCGAGCGTAGATCAATTACATCAAATGAAGAAATGCGAACATTCTAAACATAATATCTTTTGCCTGCATCTGAATTGATAGGCTTTGGCCAACCCTCTCCGTCCATTTCTACGAGTATGAGTGCTCCTACTGTTAGTACTCTATGAACCATGTAGGGCCCTTGCCAATTGGGCGAAAATTTTCCTTTGGCTTTATCTTGATGCGGGAAGATCCGCTTCAGTACCATCTACCCCGGTGCGAACTATCTAGGTTTGACCCTTTTATTGAAAGCTCTGGACATCCTATTCTGATAGAGTTGACAATGTCAATGAGAGCTGATTGTTCATAGCGGCTTCTTATCCATTCTGCATCATTGAGTTCAGCTTTTTGTATAATTCTAAAAGAAGGAATTTTAATCTCGGCAGGAATGACAACTTCGGTACCGTAGACTAGCAAATAGGGAGTTGCCCCGGTTGATGTGCGGACTGTGGTACAATACCCCAATAAGGCAAATGGTAACTTCTCGTGCCATTTCTTGTGGTTGTCTACCATCTTCCTCAGTATTTGCTTGATATTCTTGTTTGCGGCCTCCAGGACTCCAGTCATTTAAGGCATGTATGCTGTTGAATTCCTGTGCTTGACTTTGAAGGTCTTGCACATAGCTTTCATTAAGTCACTGTTGATATTGGCGGTGATGATGGACTCTGGAACACCGAATCGGCAAAAATTACGATCTCTGACAAAATCTGCGATGACTTTCTTGGTTACAGCTTTGCAGGACGCAACTTTGACCAATTTTGTGAAGTAGTCTATGGCCACTAAAATGAACCTATGCCCATTTGAAGCGGCGGACTCGATTGGTCCAATGACGTCCATTCCCAAGCGGCAAAAGGCCAAGGTGCACTTGTTGCATTGAGTTCATTTGGCGGCACCTGTATCATATCTGCGTGTATTTGGCACTGATGACATTTCTGGAAATACTTGATGCAGTCTGTTTCCATGGTCATCCAAAAATAATCTGCCCTCAGTATTTTCTTGGATAAAATGAAACCATTCATGTGTGGTCCGCAAGTTCCAGAGTGTGTTGGAAGATTCTTTGGCATCAACACACCATAATAACCCTAGGTATGGAGTCCTTCTATACAGAATTCCTCCACTTTGGAAGAAATGGTTGGACAATCTTCGGAGCATGCGTTGTTTAGTATGATTTGCATGCTCCGAGTACACTCCTTTTGCCAATTACTCCTTGATATCATGGAACCATGGATTCCCGTCTGCTTCTTCTTCAACATGAGCGCAATAAGCTGGCTGATTATGAATCCTTACTGGAATAGGGTCGATGAAATTCTTGTCCGGATGCTGTATCATAGAGGACAAAGTGGCTAATGCATCTGCGAACTCATTCTGGATTCTCGGGACATGTCTAAACTCTATCTTCATGAACCTCTTCATCATCTCTTACACATGATATAGATATGGTAATGCCTTGGTATTCTTTGTAGCCCATTCTCCATGCACCTGATGTACCAGAAGATCTTACTAGTAATTCCTAGATATTCATGACAACGGCCAAATTGAGCCCCAATATGCAAGCCTCATATTCTGCCATATTATTGGTGCACGGAAATCTAAGTTTTGTGGATACCGAATAATGTTGACCTGTTTTTGACACCAAAATGGCTCCAATACCCACTCCTTTGAAGTTTGCGGCTCCATCAAAAAGCATTCTCCATCTGTCGTAGGCTTCAGCGATATCTTCTCATACGAATGATACTTATTCATCAAGAAAATATGTTTTTAGTGGTTCGTATTCTCCTCCTACAAGATTTTCCGCAAGATGATCCGCTAATGCTTGTCCCTTAACTTCCTTCTGAGTCACATAGACGATGTCGAATTCACTCAAACATATCTGCCATTTTGCCAGCTTCCCTGTAGGCATGGGTTTCTGGAAGATGTACTTTAGAGGATCCATCCATGATATGAGATATGTGGTATAGGCACAGAAGTAGTGCCTTATTTTCTGGGCTATCCAGGTCAAAGTACAGCAGGTGCATTCCAGCAAAGAATACCGTGCTCCATAGGGTGTGAACTCCTTACTCAGGTAGTATATGGCCTGTTCTTTCCTTCCTGTCTCATCGTGTTTTCCCAAGACATAACCGAAAGCCCCATCTAATACGGAGAGATAGAGTAGCATTGGTCTTCCTGGTTCTGGCGGGACCAGGACTGGAGGTGTAGACAAATTTTCTTTGATTCTGTCAAAAGCTTTCTGCCAGTCTTCAGTCCAACTGGTTGCGGCATCCTTCTTTAACATTTTGAAAATTGGCTCACAGATCATGATTGATTGTGCTATGAAGCGGCTGATGTAGTTAAGACGTCCCAAGATGCACATCACGTCTTGTTCTTTGGAGGTGGCAAATCCTAGATAGCCTTGACCTTTGATGGGTCTAGCTCAATTCCTCGGCGACTGACGATGAATCATAACAACTTTTCTTCGGGAACCCCGAAGGCACATTTTGCGGGATTCAATTTCAAATTGTAACTCCAAAGCCGATCAAAGAATTTCCTCGAGTATGCTATGTGATATGTACTCTTCTTGGATTTGATGATGGCGTCATCCACATATACCTCTATCTTCTTGTGTCTCATGTCATGGAAAATAGTTGTCATGGCCCTCATATAAGTGGCCCCAGCATTCTTCAGACCAAATGACATCATTTTATAACAGTACACCCTCCACGGTGTAATAAAAGCTGTCTTTTCGGCATCCTCTTCATCCATCCAGATCTGATGATATCCCGCGAAGAAATCCACAAAGGATTGGAGTTCATGCTTGGTGCAGTTGTCGATCAGTATGTTTATGTTAGGTAACGGGAAATTATCTTAGGAACATGCTTTGTTTAGGTCCCGATAATCTACGTATACTCTAACTTTCCCATCCTGCTTCAGAAATGGCACGATGTTAGCCAACCAAGTTGAATATTCAACCACTCTAAGAACCTTAGCTTTCATCTGCTTGGTGACTTCTTCTTTGATTTTTAGACTCATATCTGGCTTGAACTTTCTGAGCTTCTGCTTTACTTACAGACACATTGTGTTGGTGGGTAGTTTATCAGCCACTATGGACGTGCTCAAACTAGTCATATCATCATAAGACCAAGCAAAAATATCTTCATATTCGTTTAGGAAATGAGTGTATTCTTCTTTCTCTGATGGTTACAGGTGAATGCTTATGCGAGTTTCTTTGACTGTTTCGGAATCTCCCAAGTTGACTATCTCAGCTTCGTCCAGGTTGGACTTAGGCTTGTTCTCAAAATCTTCAACTTCTATAGCAATTTTCTCAGGTATTATATCCTCTTCTTCTATTTCTTTCACGTCACTATCCTTATGTTGCGTTGTCTCATTACATGTCATAATTGTTGGTTCATCACGATAAGAAATAGTAATGCTGTAGAGAGAAAAATGTAGAGAATAGTAATAAATAATAAAATAGGAAATCATTGATAATTATCAAGATGTCAAACAAAAGCGATTTTTAATGATTCAAACAAATGTTTCAAAACAAAATACTGAAAATGTTTTAAAAATGCTCATAAGAATTGTTTTCAAAATAAATGGCACTAGCAGCCAGGCTACCCCCGAACTCGGCGGGCCCTTGATGGTGTGGATGGCCAGTTCCTGAGAATAGCTCCCTTCTCCACTGTCTGGATGACGGGGCCTTCTTCCTCCTCCTCTTTAACTATTACACTGCAGTCCATGTCTTCATATTCCAAGAATAGATTCCTTAAACCAGCTAGCGCTTCATCTTCTTCGGATCACCACGTCATATCAGCCTGATGGAAGGATTGGCTCAAATGTGGTATCAGCTGCTCGAGAGGGTAGAGTGAAATAAATTACAGGGTTACAAAATAACTTTAGTGGGCCTAAGATAGGCCCAAAGTATACCCAGCCTAGCAAGGCCTTCAATTACATATCCAACAGGCTAAACCATAGCCAGAGCTGATCAACAGCTATTTACACAAACCAATTGGTTTATTCAGTAGGTGAAAAGGAGGGGCAGAGTTGAACGATTTGGACAAAGCGGCCCAAAGAACCTTAGACCCCAGTGTGTAAGAGTTCACAAAGGTCTAACAATGGACCCCGGGCATTGCTCACACTAGAGAGGTTGTTAGAGAAGATTTAGGGGAGGGGGGCCTTGGCTTTATGCTGGCCCAGAATTAGACTCATAATAAGAAACAGTCAATGAAAAATAGTAATAGGTTTGGAAAAGCATTTGCAAACACTATAAGATAATCACATAATGAACTCAAGAAGCAAACTAACACATTGGGCAGGGTGTCATATGATAAGAAGAAAAGAGCCTAGGATTGCAAAGTCATCAGGCAAGGGCATTAGACTAGTAAAACCAAGTAATGCAACCAGTGTAGAACTTAAAGGATGAGATTATACCAAACTCAAGATCACACAGTATAATACAAACAAGATTAGATATCATAGAGGGTATCAGTCAAGGAGGATTAGTTTGAAGGATAACAGATTGTTAGAAATGCAGAATTGGACATGGCAAGAACATATAGAGTGGCAACCATAGTTATAGGAGCATACTACACTTAGAGTAAAGGTCTTAAACAAGTTAAGGCATGCTAATAACATCAATTAATCACTAGAAGATCAAAATTAGGTAGAGAACATGGATTAAACCATATAATCAAGGCAGAACATTTGAATTATCAACAACACCAAACTAAACATGCTTCATTCTGTCTAAATTAACTAAGTTAGGTGCAAAGACATTATTAGGCTACCAATTATAGGCAGAATCACACATAACGAGAGTCAAGGGAATAGATTAAGTCATGCAGTTTCAAAGAACATGTTAACATAAGAGAATAAACATTGCGAGGGTTTAGAAACTAACCAGTGATTGTTCAATAAACAAGAAAAGAACATCAGTAAGGACCTAGAGTCTCAAATGTGTCAAGTTTCCAAGGGTTTCAAGAACCCAGGGAAATGCTCACACCCAAGAGATGGTCAGAAAAGTAGAAATCTAGTGGCCTTGGCTTTCAGCCGGCCAAGAGCCAAACAGAACAGAATAGTAAACAAATACAAAGTAGAAACCTCAATTTTTAGTGAGAGTTTTTAGTGACTTTCGTCTGTCCAAAAAAGGGGAAAAGGAATGGGTTTATATAGTGGTAAAAATCAGCACATAAGTAAGGAAATACAAACAATCAGACCATAAAAGGAAAGAAGAACACATAAATCAATTTAAAATCAAATTAGGAGAATAAGCTGGTAAACCATAGTTTTTTTAGGAAAAATAAATACCAACGGAATATACACAGAAACGGTAGCATGGGACGAATATAGACACAAATAATACTCAAAATCAGAGAATCAAACCAATTTTGGTTCGATTGGAAGAGATCTGCAAATCCTAATGTTTTTTAGGAAAAATAAGAATCAACAAAAAATGCACAAATGTTCGTACTCACAATAGAACAAAGGATGAACATAGACAGAATAGCAGAACGATCAGTGATTTGAACCTATTTTGGTTCGATCTTGTAGATATCTGCTTGCCATGCTTAGGCAAGTAGCATAGGAGAGTAACCCATACCCGGAGGAGGTCATATATGACAAGTAGTAGCCATAGAATCCCATATTAGACGGGATTATGAGAGGATTTATGGGGCAGTGGCTAGGATTCTTAGGAGGGAGAAGGGAGGTGAGGGATATTAGGGCGGCGGACGGGGGAGAATGGGATTAGGGTTGGGGTTTGGGTTAGTTTAAAGGGGAGGGTTTGATATGGGTCGTTGATCTCAGAGATCAACGGTCATGATTAAAGGATAATTGGGTCAGGTTATTAGAAACGGGTCGCAATCGGGTTAGGGGTTGGGTTTATTTGGTTTGGGATGGGGGTTGTTTAGGCTAGTGTATTAGGCTTTGGGCCATTGTTTGGTCCGAAAATAAGTTCAAGAGTTGTCTAGTTTTTAAATACGCAATATTTTAGCAAAGAAAAATAATAATTTATAAAAGTAATTAATAAATAAAAAACTATTACTTGTGCACTAAAATAATTAAAAATAATAACTTACATTATAAAAATATAAAAAGTTTTTTTTGCATAAATAATGTAATTATACATGAATGTGGGCTATTATTGCAAAAAATGTGCAATTAGCCTAAAAATGCAAATGTAATTATAACAAATTCAGTAAAATATTTAAAAACATACATGTTGGTGTAAATGATAAGTTTGGATGATTAAATCATCATAAAAATAATTTGAAGGATAATTATTGTATATTTATATTAATAAATGCAGAGAGAAATTGATTTAAAGCCTTTAAAAATTGTGGAAAATTATGAAAAAGGCTTGTATAGGTTTATAAACTAAATGATAATGCAAATATACTATGAGTGAAAAATTGGGTATCAATAGGCGTGAATGCTACTATTTCTTAGACGGTTATTCGAGGTACAATCAAATACCCATTGCTCCTGAAGACGTCAAGAAAACCACGTTCACCTAAACTTCAGGAATTTTTGCATATCGGAGAATGCCTTTTAGAGTTTGCAATGCGCCAGCTACATTTCAAAGTTGCATGATGTCCATTTTTTCAGATTTGAATGGGGAGTGTTTGGAGGTGTTCATGGATGACTTTACTCTTTTTGAGGATGACTTCAATGACTGTTTGAGGAATCTGGAGCTCGTGTTGAAACATTGTGAAGACACTCACCTAGTACTCAACTGGGAAATGTGTCATTTCATGGTAAAGGAGGGGATAGCTTTAGGCCATAAGGTGATAGTTGAAGGCATCAAAGTCGCCAGAGCTAAAGCTGATATAATTGCTAAGCTCCCACCACCAACTTCAGTGAAGAGCATTAGAAGTTTTCTGGGGCATGCGGGATTTTATAAAAGGTTCATTAAGAATTTCTCTAGTATCACCAAGACCATAACGACATTACTTGCAAAGGATGTGAAGTTTGTGTTTGATGTAGAGTGCCTCTGAGCATTCGAGTTGATCAAGGAAAGGCTAGTAAATGCTCCCATAATGGTGACTCCCGGTTGGAGCGAACCCTTTGAAATTAGGTGAGATGCCAGTGATATGGCAGTGGGGGCAATGTTGGGGCAAAGAAGAGACAAAATATTCAAACCCATCTACTATGCGAGCCGGACTTTGAATGATTCCCAAGTAAACTATGCTACCACATAATAGGAGTTCTTTGTAGTGGTCTTTGCTTTTGAGAAGTTCATATCATATCTAGTGGGGAGCAAAGTGATAATGCATACTGACCACTCAACATTGAAGTATCTGCTGAGCAAGAAAGAGTCAAAGCTGTGTCTGATGTAATGGGTATTGTTGCTGCAAGAGTTCGATCTTGAGATCAAGGAAAGGAAGGGCACAGAAAACCAAACGGCTGATCACCTATCACGCTCTGTTGAGATAAGGGAAGAGTTCTGAGATTAATAGATTTTTTCATTGCAGCGGTCTCCGAAAGACTGTCTTGGTATGCTGATATAGCCAACTTCTTGCCTAGTTGGTGGCTACCGCATGACTTGTCCTCTGACCAGAAGAGGAAGCTGCAAAGTGAGAAAAAAGCTACTTTTGGAATGACCCCTTTTTGCTTAAATTGTGTGTAGATGGAATGATTCAGAGATGTAAATCAGAAGGAGAAAGGGAAAGCATACTATCCCACAGTCATGACGGAGCGGCTGGAGGACATTATAGAGGATATATGACACCAACAAATGTCATGAAAGTCGGTTTCTATTGGCCTTCCCTGTACAAGGACGCAAGAGCTTACGTTGTGACATGTCACAAGTGCCAATGGACACGTAACATTAGCAAGAGGGATGAGATGCCTCTGAACTCTATTCTGGTATGTGAAGTCTTTGATGTTTGGGGCATCAACGTTATGGGCCCCATCACATCTTCCCATTCATATGAGTATATCCTACTGGCCATTGACTACGTCTTTAAATGGGTCGAAGCAATCCCTAATATGACTACTGATGCTTAGGTGGCATGTGAATTTATGTGTAAGAACATCTTCACCCACTTAAGGACACCCCGAGTCATCATTAGTGACAATTGGTCACACTTTGTCAATAAATAGTTTGCAGCACTGCTGTCTAAGTATGGGATGACTCATAAAACAAAAACCCCATACCATGCTCAGACTAGTGTGCAAGTGGAAGTAGCTAAGCATGAACTTAAACGAATTCTGGAAAAAATGGTTAGTGCTTCCCGAAAAGATTGGTCAACAAAGTCAGATCAAGCTATATGGGTGTATTGAACAACGTTCCAAACAAAGATGGACTTCAACCTTCAAGCTAGTGTATGGAAAATTGAGTCACTTGCCTATGGAGATAGAGCATAAGGCTTATTGGGAAATTAAATTGCTTAATATTGATCTTAGTCTTGCAGGTGAACACCAAATGTCACTAATGAATGAGCTGGAGGAATTCAGATTGGACGCATATGATAATGCATAAATTTTCAAGATTAAGACGAAGAAATGGCATGACCGTCTGATTAAACCAAAAGAATTTCATGAAGGGGAAAAGGTCTTGTCATATTATAGTAGACTCAGGTTGTTCCCCAGAAAATTCAAGTCAAGATGGACGGGGCCATATGTGATAAAAACATGCATCGCCATATGGAGCGATTGAGATCCAATACATGGAAGGGATTGAGAGTTTCAATGTGAAAAGGCACAGGTCAAAACCGTATTTTGTTGGAGCATTTGCTAAGCAATCCTTGAGTATCATAATCAGTTGAGTGTACCTGGCTTAGTCAAGCTGACGACAATAACTCAAAATTACCTCTAACCCTTTTACAAGTTTGTGTTTTTCTTTAGTTGTTTATAGACTAGGTTACATAAATTTAGTGTATACTGCGAGTTCTTGCAGCTACAGGGATGTATATGTGATGGGATGGACAAGTTGAAGTCTCAAATGGGCATTTTAGGCACTTATATGTGTGCTGCAACGCACCTGGAAGGGTAAAACGCATAATTGAGCACGTAAATAATAGTGTTTGAGTGCACTGGACATCTGCAGCCGCACACGAGGAGCCTTGAGCGTGCATTTGGGCGTAAACACAATACAGTACGACTGCTACATGTGTGTGGTGGTGCACGCCTTGACCCAAACGCGCACTTGACCGCACACCCAGGTAAGTTTTTCTATCTTTTTTTCCTTTGACCTGAATTTTTGTCCCCAATTATTCTTTTCTCTTCTTTTCCCTGATTCTCTCTTCCTATCACACCCAACGAAGAAAAAGTAAATAAAAGAGAGAGGAAACCCAAACTCTACCCCCCATCTCTCTCTCTCGCCTCAGCCCTAACCCCTATCCCCCTCGCTCACTCTCTTTCCCTTTCCTCCTCTGCCATAGACCACACATTGTGCTTCCTAACTTAAATTCTCAGGTATGTACACTATTTTCCCTCTTTCGTTGTTTTCCTTTGTTTTTAGGATTCTAGGTAATTGTGGTAATTGAGGATGATGCAAGTTTGTGTGGCCATTATTTTGGGTTGATTTGCATTTGATTTGGTTGTTGTTGTTGTTGTTACACCCCGGAAACTTTTGAAGTACTTAAGTATAAAGCCCCGTAAAATATGGCAAATGAATTCAAGTTTTCGTGGTGCTCAGAACTTTTGGGTTGAACAATGCACTGGGGAGTAGAGGAATATTTTCCACAGAAGAGGGCATTTCTGCGGCCTACTATGCGGTCGCAGAATCAGTTTGCGGACCGCATAATGGCCGCAGAGTAAAGCAAATGAGGGGAAAGATTTGGAGGAAGTCTGCGATACATTATGCGACCGCATACCAGATTTACGGTGCATTATGCGACCGCAGAACGGGTCTGCAGGCCGCATAATCACCGCAGACCCAGGCAGGCGACATCTGCTTTGGTTGCCAAATTGTGCGTCCAATATGCGGACCGCATATCCATTATGCGGTCGCATATGCGACCGCATATGCTGTTACGAAGTTTCATTTTTTGGGTTTTTATAACCCGACCCTACTTTGTTAAATAGATGCAATAGACCATGTTTTAGCTAAAACCTGATGTTTTTAGAGTGAGAGAGTGCCCTAAAGTGGGTAAGTGATCGTTAACAATTTATTCATCAGTTCTTTCTCAAATCCTGGAAGATTAACAAGGAAATATCACAAGTTCTTCATCTAAGAGGTAAGGTTCCATACCCTAATTTTCAATTTTGAATTTGGGTAGAAGATGGTTGATTAGGAGTATGATTCATGGGTATGAGAGTATTATTTATACATGCATGTACCAATAAAATTTGTGGGAAGATTGTTGAGGTCAAATAAGTAAGGATTGGGTTGTGGAGTGAAGGAAATCCCGTAGAAGAACCTTGTAGTTTAGTTTGCACACCTAGTGTTGGATAAAATGCTCAAATGAGCTGAAACCATGAATACCTTCTTAATTTGTGTTCCATTTGTTACATTTTCAATATAGATTGAAGTTGCTTAGATTTTCGAAACTTTTTAAAGTGTAAGGAAGCTCAAGTGAGGTATGTTGTCTAAACTTTCTCTCTTAGAATTGAATTCCATGATGTTCCCATAAGTTCCAAGTATGGTTTTCTCACGTTCCTTATTCTATGTTCAGAGTTGTTCCCAATAAATTCGATTGTCCCGAATAAGCAAAGTGTCGAGAATTGTGTAATCAAAACTTATTCCGAATGTTCCTATCACATTATGTTATCCTTCAAGAATGTGTTTAAAAAATGATATGTGTAATAAAATGTTATGGTTTTGAGTTGTGTTTCAAATGAAAGCTAGTATGCCAAATTGTATGAGAAAAACTCAATATGCTTAAGTCTCTTAATTTCTCATATGTGTACCTATAGTCTTGATTGGAAATGTATTATCGTTGATAATATATAAAGATGGTTGGAAGTGATATAAGTGAATTGGTGTGCCAAGAGTGAGAGTTATATTTGAGGCCAATGGTGCCAATGAAATAAGATGATGTGAGAAAGATTATGAAATGAGCTTTGATTCAACTATTCCAAAATTGTCTTCGAAAATAGAATTTGCCTAAAAGCTCATGTACTCAAGTCATGCCCATATGTGATTGTTTCAACTAATGTTATGCTTGTGAGTATTTTCAATGTGTTTTGCATTCTTACATATTCGTGAGTGGAAATTGTGTATAGTCCTTGTTAGGGAAAAGTATTTCCATAATAAATGGTGTGTTACTTGTTGATGATTTTAACTTGCGCATCAATGGCCAATTATGTTACTCCATTTCTCGGCAAGAAATCTATTTTGCTTAAATTATTCATTTCTAATGAACTTAAAGTTATGATTTTCAGAATATTCTATATGTTGATATTTGATGGTAATATTTGAATTTGAAAGAGGTGAAAGTGTGGGATATGAAATACGACCATCGTGCCAGGAATAAAGAATCTTGTGAATGGCCAAATGATCCATGGAAATATTGTTGTTGTGAATGACTGGAAATACTAATGAGAATTTATACAATGTGAAAAGTGTTGAGGTGAGTACAATTGTATTTTTGTTACCTCTGTGTGGAAATCAAATCAAAAAATATTTGGGAGCAGCATTAGCAAAAACCGAGGAAGGGTGGGTCATAAGGCCCATACTTGCAACTACACGTGCTGGTGTTGGGGTGGATTGTGATTATTCCCCTTATTTGGGATGAAATTGAAATATTTGGTGAAAGTGTGATATTATTCCCCTTAATTGTGATGAAATGGGTAATAATCATGGATTGGAAATGTCAAATCACACGGTATATGTGGGAAGGCGTCCTAACTTATCAGGTGGAGATCGGACGCCATGTTGCGCACATGGTGGTACTACTCTTGGTAACAACTTTGTTTCACATCACATGTCAAACCACATTGTTCGTGGGGAGATGGCCTAGTCTACCGGGTGTGATCGGACTCTGTGCTAACAAAGACGGTGGTATATCGGTGCTAATGATCTCCTAACCAAAATTTGTAAATGAAGCTCGTATTTTGAGAATTATTATGTTTTAACTGGATATTTGGATATTGTTGATTGTGACTTGCTGTTTCTATGTGTTACTTTTTCTTATATGTGCATTCTATTTTGAAAGAGGACTTTTACTGGGGGCGCTGCATCTTTAATGGATGCAAGTGATTTTATAGTAGGCGACATCGATCAGTGATAGCCGGGCCTTGTTGTCGGCATTTCCATATTACTCTTATATGGTACTTAGAGGCTCCGTAGACAGGTTGTGGGTTGTGGTTGATGTTGGAAATTGAACTAGAAATATTGGTATTTGGAAAATATGTTTTTCATTATATCCATAAACTTGTAATATTTTGGGAATTATGAATGAAACTGCTAATGGAAAATAAATGAGAGTTGCTAATGAAATATTTTCAGTGTTTAATTAATGGAGTACATCTCCTCTTTATTCATGGAAGAGTTTGGGTAGAAGAAAATCTAACAGGCTTGCTCCACCGGGTTCACTCGGTTGAGCGCCGGTCGCACTCCCCGAGTTTGAGGCTTGACAAAATTGGTATCAGAGCCTAAGGTCTTAAAGTATCCTAGGATATCTCGGAGCCGTGTCTAGTAGAGTCCTTCTTATCGGTGTGTTGTCGACCACATCTATTATAAGGAGGCTACTCGGACATTTAGGAAATTTCACACTTCTTTGATATTCCATATCGTGCGATAGAGCCCAAGATAAGGAGCTAATTTCCTCTCCATGTCTCATTTTCCAGATGAGTAATTCACGAGTTCAGAGCAGCAAGGAGGGAATGAACCCAGCATTGAATCTGGGGGAAATTGCACAAGCGTTCGTTGGGAGAATGCGTCGAGCCGTGGAAGGATTGGAAGAAATTATTACTAGGGGAAGTGTCATTGTTCTTACCAATGCCACCGCACCATCGGATCGTGTGGTGAGAATATCTGAGAAGAGAAAAAGGGTTGTTGGTATTAATGAGCTGAATGGTTTGGTTTGCAAGAAGCGTCACTTGGGGATATATTGGATGACTCTTGAAATATGTTATGGTTATGGAAAGAGGGGGCACAAGAAGAACAAATGCCCTAGGTTGGGTACACCCATCCCGTTCTGTCCGATATGTGGGAAGGAACATTTGGGGTCGTGTTGTGAATATGCCCATCAGCGCATTAGGGGTGGTAGCTTTGGGCAATTCCAAAGGCCCACACAACAATCCAGTGCTAGAATTGTTACTCCAGCATTGGAAGCTTGGATGAAGGATAATGGGGATGCTTATGATGTATGCAAAAAGGGTAAATATCAGGTCAGTGGGACGAGTCAGTTTAGCGGACCTCATCCCTGTTGTGTGAAGTGTGGGAGATGTCATCCGGGAGTATGTCACTATGGTACCTATGTATGTTACAAGTGTGGTATGAGGGGTCACATTCGTAGAGATTGTCATTCGTCTCACCAGGGCATGGGCGGGGGTGCGACACAACCATCCAGTTCTATAGCTACTACATCCACAACGCCTCCCCCAGCTAGAGGCATTATACCACTCGCAGGGCGTGGAGCAGCTAGGGGTGGTATTCAGATATCGGGAGGGCCCAACAGATTTTATGCTCTGAGGAGGCGTCAAAAGTTTGAGGCTTCTCCAGATGTGGTTACAAGTATATTGACTGTCCAATCTCATGATGTGTATGCTCTTATTGATCCCGGTTCCACTTTGTCATATGTCACTCCTTATGCTACTATGGAAGTTGGGATAGAACAGGAATAACTTTATGAGTCGTTCTCTGTATCTACTCTTTGAACGAGACGCATTATTCGTGAAGCTACTCTATCACAAATTCTCTTATTTACAACCTCTTGAGGAATTGAGGTCTATAATTATGTCCTTGAATTGAGTTATAAATCTAGGATTAATACTTCCCACTTGCTTCCCTAAATTCTCAACAAAGGACTACACCTGATGAATTTCTTACAGCACGTTTTGATTCAAATGGATAACATCCGCTCACTTGTGCCTCTTCATGCACCACCATATTTACCTATGTGGTATCAATTCTAATGGTTGAGATCCTTCCTGAACCACTTTTTTTCTCTCTGTTGTATGTGGCTCCTATGATTTGAACAATCACTTTGTTCCTTTCTGTATATTATCATGATTCCTTTCCACTGTCTAGTAACATGAGAGCTTATTGATTTGAAAGACAAATTCATCGTATCTCTAGTCTACTCATATATGATCAACTATTGCTAAAGGTTAAGTTGTGGGAATGATAATAATCTCACATGTATTCAACTTCTTTTTCATCCCCATGGGCTTGTGACATAGATTCCTTGTGTCAGTAAATGTTAAGAGCGTAATGCAATTTCATGCATTTTGAACCCCATATCACATTCGAGGTGCCAAAATATTCGCATTTTGAGTTGAACTGATTATCCCTACACTCCAGGAGACGACTGGTGTCATGTACTTGGCCATTTCTCTTTGAGGCTTACTATTTTCGAACAAGGCACATATGGAATGAAACAATTGTTGTTGTCCATTTTATGACTCGTTTATTTTAAATCTCAGAATCATGAACATGGTCCCTACATTATCAATGCCTACTAGGAAAGTCTATGCCTCATTTGTCGAATCAATAATGTCATCATAATGATTAACCATGTCAGTGCTATTGGTAGTAACATTCATGTCTCTTAGAATATAACTTCCTGAAATACCCTTCTCGACACATTGATGGATTCTTCAATAATTCTAGCCCAATATCGAACCTCGTTGTTCTTATTTATAGTAAACCTATGTGGGTTAAAGGTTCAATCATGTCAAAGAAGAAGCATCATCCCATGATCAAATATATTGGATAGAAAAATTTATGGTCATATTCATGCTAGCACATCTTAGAGTAATTATTAGATGTCACCAAAGGTTTAGTTTGGGGTGTTCGGCATAGAGATTTAAAGTTGAAGAAAGTTAACGGGTTATTCTCAATATTTTTTCCATGAGGATGCTATGTGAATTGTTAATAAAGGTAAAGTATGTGTAGTCACATTAGGCCTTATGAAATCTTGAAGGAAATAGGCCAAACTATGAGTATGATGTTTCCCAATTATTGTTCTCCGTATAGCCGGTGTTTCATGTGTCTATGTCTAAGAAGGTGAAGTTAATGGATAATTGGATTATGAGGAGAAACTATTTGCTATCCTTGTTAGAAAAGTCCGGGAATTGAGATTGCCTCCGTTAATGTGTTATGGCAAAGTCTGTAAGTCGAGGAGGCCACCTTGAGGACCAAAAGTGTTAAGAAAATAAAATGTTCTCACTTGAGTGTATAGTCAAATGATTGTGATTTGAAAGGTACTTTCTAGGTGTTATGATTTAAAAATATGCAGTTCCTGTTAAGATATCATTTTGATAATGCAGTGCTTGTAATGATGAGATTAGTGTTATTGATATATACAATGTGGTGCTTTATTGGGTTGTGGATGTGTTGTTAGGAGTTGTTTTTGTGTTACTCTGACAGGTGGATAGGCCCATTTACAGGGGAGACTCTGGCGAAATTTTTGGAAATTTAGGGAGTTAGCCAAAATTTGAAATTACTAGTGTGTGTGAACTAACAGTTGGGCCACATTGAATGCTAATGACGGATTTTGACACTTATTCGAGGACGAATGATCCTAAGCGAGGGAGAATGTAACACCCCAGAAAACTTAGAAGTACTTAAGTATAAAGCCCCGTAAAATTTTGCAAATCAATTCAAGGTTTCATGGTGCCGGAGTAGGCTTACGTGTTTGAGGATTGTATAAAATCTTTGCAGCAAGCTTACTTGTCACGGCTCGGACATTTTTGGTTGAACAATGCACTGGGGAGTAGAGGAACATTTTCGGTAGAAGAGGGCATTTCTGCGGCCTACTATGCGGTCGCAGAATCACTCTGTGGGCCGCATAATGGCCGCAGAGTGAATCAGATGAGGGGCAAGATTTGGAGCAAGTCTACGGTGCATTATGGGACCGTAGACCTGTTCTGCGGTGGATTATGCGACCACAGAATTGGTATGCGGGTTGCATAATCCTCGCAGACCCAGGCATGCGACATCAATTTTGGGGGCCAAATTGTGCGGCCAATATGCGGACCGCATATCCATTATGCGTTAGCATATGCGACCACATATCCCTTTCCGGAGCTTCATTTTTGGGAATTTTATATCCCGACCCTACTTCGTTAAATAGACGCAATGGATTTTAGCTAAAACCTAATGTTTTTATAGTGAGAGAGTGCCCTAGAGTGGAAAAGTGTTCATCAACAATTTATTCATCAATTCTTGCTCAAATCTTGGTAGATTAACAAGGAAATCTCACAAGTTCTTCGTCTAAGAGGTAAGGTTCCATACCTAGTTTTCAATTTCGAATTTGAGTAGAAGATGGTTGATTAGGAGTATGATTCTTGGGTATGAGAGTATTATTTATACATGCATGTACAAATAAGATGTGTGGGAAGATTATTGAGCTCAAATAAGTAAGGATTGGGTTGTGGAGTGGAGGAAATCTTGTAGAAGAACCTTGTAGTTAAATTGAACACCTAGTGTTTGATAAAATGCTCAAATGAGCTGAAACCATGAATATCTTCCTAACTTGTGTTCAATTTTGTTATGTCTCAAAATAGATTGGGATTGCTAGAATTTCTGGAACGTTGTAGTAATTAATGGAAGCTCAAAGAAAGGTATGTTGGCTAAACTTTCTGTTTAAGAATTGAATTCCATGATGTTCCCGTAAGTTCCAAGTATGGTTGTCTCAAGTTCTTTATTCTATGTTCCGAGTTGTTCCTAATAAATTCGATTGTCCTGAATAAGCAAAGTGTAGAGAATTGTGTAATCAAAACTTGTTCCGAATGTTCCTATCACATTATGTTATCCTTCGAAAATATTTTCAAGAATGATAGGTGTATTAAAATGTTATGGTTTTGAGTCGTGTTTCCAATGAAAGCTAGTATGCCAAATTGTGTGAGAAAAACTCAATATGCTTAAGTCTCTTAATGTCTCATATGTGTACCTAAAGTCTTAATTGGAAATGTATTATCGTTGATAATCTATAAAGATGGTTGGAAGTGATATAAGTGAATTGGGGATATACGGTGTGGCCAACGTGCCAAGAGTGAACGTTATACTTGTGGCCAATGGTGCCAATGAAATAAGATGATGTGAGAAAGATTATGAAATGGGCTTTGATTCAACAATTCCAAAATTAATTTCGAAAATAGAATTTTCCTAAAAGCTTAAGTACTCAAGTCATGCCCATATGTGGCTGTTCAACTAATGCTATGCTTGTGAGTATTTTCAATGTGTTTTGCATTCTTACAAATTCGTGAATGAAAATTGTGTATTGTCCTTGTTGGGGAAAAGTATTTCAAGAATAAATGGTGTGTTACTTGTTGATGATTTTAAGTTTCGCATCAATTGTCAATTATGTTACTCCATTTCCCGGCAAGAAATCTATTATGCTTAAATTATTCATTTCTAATGAACTTAAAGTTGTGATTTCCAGAATATTCTATATGTTGATATTTGATGGTAATCTTTGAATTTGAAAGAGGTGAAAGTGAGGGATATGAAATACGGCCACCGTGCCATGGATAAAGAATCTTGTGAATGGCCAAATGAGCCAAGGAAATATTGTCGTTGTGAATGACTAGAAATACTTATGAGAATTTATACAATGTAAAAAGTGTTGAGGTGCGTACAATTGTATTTATGCTACCTTTGTATGCAAATCAAATAAAACTGTTTTGGGAGCATCATTAGCAAAAACCAAGGAAGGATGGGTCATAAGGCCCACACCTGAAACTACATGTGCCGATGTAGGGGTGGATTGTGATTATTCCCCTTATTTGGGATGAAATTGATATATTTGGTAAAATTGTGATATTATTCCCCTTAATTGGGATGAAACTAGTAATAATTATGGATTGGAAAAGTCAACCCACACGGTATATATAGGAAGGCGGCCTAGTTGATCGGGTGGAGATCGGACGCCATGTTGCGCACACGGTGGTACTACTCTTGGTAACAATTTTATGTCACATCACATGTCAAACAACATTGTTCGTGGGGAGATGACCTAGACGGCCGAGTGTGATCGGACTCCGAGCTAACAAAGACTGTGGTATATCGGTGCTAATGATCTCCCAACCAAAATTTGTAAATGAAGTTAGTATTTTGAAAATTATTATGTTTTAACTGACATTTGGATATTGTTGATTGTGATTTGCTATTTCTATGTGTTACTTTTTCTTATATGGGCATTCTATTTTGAAAGAGGACTTTTAGCTGTACATACTAGTGCTATTCGACGGTACTAAAGTCCTTTTTGCCGTGGGCGCTAGATCTTTAATAGATGGAGGTGGTTCTACAGCAGCCGACATTGATCAGTAATAACGGTACACTCTTTTCCCAGCTGACTTGGTGAGTCCCACTTCATTTCGGGGTCATGTATCTTTTGTTTCTCATGTACTGTGTTTTCAGGTATAGCCAGGGCCTTGTTACCGGCATTTCCATATTACTCTTCTATTTTACTTAGAGGCTCTGTAGACAAGTTGTGGGTTGTGGTTGATGTTGGGAATTGAACTGGAAATGTTGGTATTTAGAAATCATGTTTTTCACTAATTCTATAAACTCGTAATATTTTGAAAATTAGGAATGAAGTTGCTAATGGGAATGAAATGGAAGTTGTTAATGAAATCTTTTCAGTGTTTGATTAATGGAATACATCTCCTCTTTACTCATAGATGAGTTTGGGCAGAAGGAAATCTAACAGGCTTGCTCGACTGGGTTCACTCGGTTAAGCATCGGTCGCGTTCCCCGAGTTTGGGGCACGACAGCTAATTTCAAAATTTTGAGGAGTAAGAGCAACTATGCATGTGAAGTGTTTGATTTAATGCCTTAATGGTTATTATGGTAGTTTTGATGTATGTTGCCTGATGGTTCTTTACTTTAACATTGAGGGTTGAACTTGTGATAGGTATAATTCACCATTTCAATGGAATTGATGACATGAGGAAGAGACGTAGAATGCACGAGTGTTGACATCATATGGGGTGAAGTTTGAGTAATCCATTGTTACTGTATGTTTATGCACTCACTAATGTTTGTTTGGGTTGTTGTAGGTGCAAATGGCCACTTCAAAGAAAATAAATACTATGAGCACTTTCACTGGTAAGAAGACGGGAACGTCCAAATCAAAAGATGTGGGTACTTCTAGATAACGTACTTCCGCATCTCCTCAACCCTATGATCAGAATAATTTTGTCTCTTGGATACTCAAGAATGGTTTCATAGCCAGCTAAAAAGACCTGTGCCTGAAAGTGGTATAGATATAGAGGACCTCCTCAACGATTGTCCCAAGGTACATGATGAATTAGTCTGTCGGTGGCTGGGAATGTTCTTCGAGGAACCTGACGAAGTCAATTTGGATGTTTTAAGGGAATTCTATGTGAATTTCCTAGAACAAGAGGATTATGTGTGTACAGTGACGAAGAAAAAGGTTGACTTTTCGAAGGAAGCTATTCAAAGGGCCTATAACGTATCAGAGTATGTGGACCAAGTTTTTGAATACAACCACTTTGTGATGCACAACAATGAACCATACATGTGGGATATGTTCATTGAGACTATGTGTATGTCTGGGAAGGAGGTGGTGTGGCTAATCAAGGAACACAAATTTCACTCCGCCTCACTAACCACTAAGGGGAAGTGTTGGCTGCACATCATCAACAATCTATTAATGCCACAAGACTGAGGTAAATGGTCACCAAGCAGCTCTTATATGGTTCTTGGTCAATGAACCTGACTTTGATGTGGTTAAGGTTATTCTTGATGAGATGTCAATTTGCTGTCCGATTAAGAGGTATGGGTTCTTTTTCCTTTCATTAGTCACCGATTTGTGCCGTGAGGTAAGGTTACCAAAAAATAAGACCATATATGGAAAGGTAAAGATTGAGAAGAAATTTTGGGAAAATAAAGTGTGATGATTAGATAAGTCATATTATGTTTATGTAATCTAATTCTACGCTTTAAAGCCTTAAATACCTCATTTTAACCTTCCTCGATTTGCATGCGCAGTCCGGGTGTTTTCCGAAAAGCTTTTATATTAAAAACTGAGAAAATATGAAATCTTTGCCTTAAAATCTATTTGAGTTGACTCCGGTCGACATTTCAAGCAAACGGACCTGGATTCGAGGTTTGATGGTCCCGGTGGATCCGTATCATGATTTGGGACTTGGGCGTATGCCCGGAATCGAATTCGGAAGTCCTTAGCCCGAGTTATCGGACTTTGTTGAAATTTGAAAGTTTCAAAGCTTAATGACTTTGAAAGTTTGAACAATGTTTGACTTTATTGATATCGGGTCCGTATTTTGGTTCCGGAACCTGGTATAGATCCAATACTATATTTATGACCTGTTTGTCAAATTTGGTAAGAAACAGAGTTGGTTTGACATGATTCGGACGTCCGGTTGTGAAATTTGGAGTTCATGAGTTTTCATGAAAATTTTGTTTGATTTGATGTTAAATTCATAGTTCAAGGTGTTATTTTGGTGATTTGATCACGCGAGCAAGTTCGAATGATTTTTTAGACTTGTGTGTATATTTGGTTTAAAGTCCGAAGGGCTGGGGTGAGTTTCGGATAGGCTACAGAGCGGTTTGAACTTAGAAAACTCAGTTGGTTTTGCAATTTCTGGTGACTGGTGTCTGATCTCGCAATTGTGAGATCAGTGTTCGCGTTTACGAACATTCCCTAATATTGATAGGCTCGCATTTGCGAGCAAATTCTTCTCATTTGCGAAGAGTACCTGGGTCAGCATAAGTTCGCATTTGCGATCAAAAGGTCGTAATTGCGGGGAGGCCAGAGTTAGCATTTGCGAATAGTACTTCGCATTTGCGATGTGGGGCTGGGACAGGCTTGGTCGCATTTGCGATCAATTTGGTCGCAAATGCGAAACATCAATGTTCGCAATTGCGAACATGTCATCGCATTTGTGATGGAAGCAGAGATAGGAAGGACTTCACAAATACAATATCTGCAACTGATCAAAATGGGACTTAGACAGGATTTTGGTTCATTCTCTCAAATTTTAAAAACAAGAAACCCTAGAGGCAATTTTTCAAAGAACCTTTCTTCCCCAAATCATTGGTAAGTGATTCTAAACTAATTTCTTTCAATCTTTCACTACATTTCCTAGGATTTCAACCAAAAATCTTGTGTTTTCATGGTGAAAATTGAGGGTTTTGGGTAGAATTAGGGATTTTTGTGAAATGGGGATTTAGACCTCAAATTGAGGTCGGATTCCAAAACAAATTACATAACCGGGCTCGTGACTGAATGGGTATTCATATTTTGTGACTTTTACCCTATTTCGAGACGTGGTCCCGTGGAGGCTTTTTGGGGCAATTTTCTAATTTCTTACTTTAGCTTTAATTTTATTAATTAAATTAGTTTCTTATGATTGTATTTATGGTATGTAATTGATTTTGGCTAGATTTGGGCAATTCAGAGTCTGGTATTCGTGGAAAAGGCATTGTTACCGATTGATTGAACTTGGTTCGAGGTAAGTGATTTGCCTAACCTTGTGTGGGGAAAATCCCCTTAGGATTTGGTACTGTTGTGATATGTGAGCGCCGTGTACGTGAGGTGACGAGTACGTACACGGGCTATATTGTTGTTAAACCCAATTTTTACTAAGTATCAATCTGTTTTTCTTTTAAATTGAGTTATACCGTTTTAATGAGTATTAGTCAATTTCCATTTTTATTTGAACTATTCCAATATGTGTATTTATCCTTTTAGTATAATCTCGCATGTCTACGTGCTTTAACTGCTTATTTGAACTCTGCAAAGCATGCCTAGTTGATTTCCGATTTTCCTTGTTCTTTATTAGTATTAACTGTAGAAATCTTGCATGTTAACTATTGTATTTATCGGTTTGAGTTGTGTGTTTACTTTTGAGACTACGAGGTAGCTCCTCGGGAGTTCTCTCTGCACATTTACTTTTGAGACTACGAGGTAGCTCCTCGGGAGTTCTCTCTGCACATTTACTTTTGAGACTACGAGGCGGTACCTCGGGAGTTCTCCCTGCATGTTTACTTTTGGGACTACGAGGTGGTTCCTCGGGAGATCCCATGTATTGCATATTTACTTTGGGACTACGAGGTGGTTCCTCGGGAGATCCCATGTATTGCATATTTACTTTGGGACTACGAGGCGGTACCTCGAGAGATCCCCTTGCATATTTACTTTTGGGACTATGAGGCAGTACCTCGGGAGATCCCCCTACACATTTACTTTTGAGACTACGAGACGGTATGTTGGGAGATCCCCTGTTGAGTATTTATTTATTTTTCACTATGAGACGGTATCTGGGGAGCGCCCCTGTTGTTATCACATTGGGCTATGTTATTATTTCTCTGTGAATTCTTTCTATTAAATTTCCCATTTTACTTCATTTTATTATATCATTTGTCTTATTATTATATCCCTAGTAGGGCCCGGACCTGACCTCGTCACTGCTCTACCGAGGTTAGTCTTGGTACTTACTCNATATCTGCAACTGATCAAAATGGGACTTAGACAGGATTTTGGTTCATTCTCTCAAATTTTAAAAACAAGAAACCCTAGAGGCAATTTTTCAAAGAACCTTTCTTCCCCAAATCATTGGTAAGTGATTCTAAACTAATTTCTTTCAATCTTTCACTACATTTCCTAGGATTTCAACCAAAAATCTTGTGTTTTCATGGTGAAAATTGAGGGTTTTGGGTAGAATTAGGGATTTTTGTGAAATGGGGATTTAGACCTCAAATTGAGGTCGGATTCCAAAACAAATTACATAACCGGGCTCGTGACTGAATGGGTATTCATATTTTGTGACTTTTACCCTATTTCGAGACGTGGTCCCGTGGAGGCTTTTTGGGGCAATTTTCTAATTTCTTACTTTAGCTTTAATTTTATTAATTAAATTAGTTTCTTATGATTGTATTTATGGTATGTAATTGATTTTGGCTAGATTTGGGCAATTCAGAGTCTGGTATTCGTGGAAAAGGCATTGTTACCGATTGATTGAACTTGGTTCGAGGTAAGTGATTTGCCTAACCTTGTGTGGGGAAAATCCCCTTAGGATTTGGTACTGTTGTGATATGTGAGCGCCGTGTACGTGAGGTGACGAGTACGTACACGGGCTATATTGTTGTTAAACCCAATTTTTACTAAGTATCAATCTGTTTTTCTTTTAAATTGAGTTATACCGTTTTAATGAGTATTAGTCAATTTCCATTTTTATTTGAACTATTCCAATATGTGTATTTATCCTTTTAGTATAATCTCGCATGTCTACGTGCTTTAACTGCTTATTTGAACTCTGCAAAGCATGCCTAGTTGATTTCCGATTTTCCTTGTTCTTTATTAGTATTAACTGTAGAAATCTTGCATGTTAACTATTGTATTTATCGGTTTGAGTTGTGTGTTTACTTTTGAGACTACGAGGTAGCTCCTCGGGAGTTCTCTCTGCACATTTACTTTTGAGACTACGAGGCGGTACCTCGGGAGTTCTCCCTGCATGTTTACTTTTGGGACTACGAGGTGGTTCCTCGGGAGATCCCATGTATTGCATATTTACTTTGGGACTACGAGGCGGTACCTCGAGAGATCCCCTTGCATATTTACTTTTGGGACTATGAGGCAGTACCTCGGGAGATCCCCCTACACATTTACTTTTGAGACTACGAGACGGTATGTTGGGAGATCCCCTGTTGAGTATTTATTTATTTTTCACTATGAGACGGTATCTGGGGAGCGCCCCTGTTGTTATCACATTGGGCTATGTTATTATTTCTCTGTGAATTCTTTCTATTAAATTTCCCATTTTACTTCATTTTATTATATCATTTGTCTTATTATTATATCCCTAGTAGGGCCCGGACCTGACCTCGTCACTGCTCTACCGAGGTTAGTCTTGGTACTTACTCGGTACCGTTGTGGTGTACTCATGCTACTCTTCTGCACATGTTTTGTGTGCAGATCTAGGTGCTTCTTATCAGCCTTGCTATTAGCTGAGAGTGCTTGCTGCTATACAGAGACTTCAAGGTACATCTACCGCATCCGCACAGCTTGAAGTCCCCCACTATTCTCTCATATGTCATTTAAATTCCGTATTTCTTTTAATTAGACTCTCGTGTATAGAGATTCTAGTTTCTTTCTGTAGCTTGTGACTTATGATGTTCCGAGTTTTGGGAATATTGTGTATTACTAGAGTGTTGGTTATTGTACATGCCAAGCGGCATTGTTACCAATTATTTATTTTTTTTGTTGTAGGTAGTTGTTCGGTTTTACTTCCATTTTGTTATTTTGCGTTTTGTTAGGCTTACCTAGTCGTAGAGACTAGGTGCCCTCACAACGTCTTACGGAGGGAGAATTGGGTCGTACCAAGTTGGTATAAGAGCTCTAGGTTCATTGGTGTGGTGAGTCACAAGCAAGTTTGGTTGAGTCTCGCGGATCGGTACATAGACGTTTGTATTTATCTTCAGGAGGCTATGGAACTGTAAGGAAAAATTACACTTCTTTGATTCCTTGTGCGAAATTGTTGACTTGGAAATTCTAAACTTCTATATTCTATTCTCTCATAGATAGTGAGGACATATAGGCAGATCTGATGGCCAGGCACCCGCTCCCCTACTAGATCTGCGAGAGGTCGGTGCCGGGGTAGAGATCGAGGATATCCACGCGGTGCAGCCAGAGCACCCGCACGAGCTGCTATAGAGGAGCCCCCAGTAGCTCCAGTTGGAGGGTAGGAACTTGAGGTGCCTGTTGCTGCACCATCCCTCCAGGAGACTCTAGCACAGTTTCTGAGCATGTTTAACACCATAGCTCACGCTGGATTGACTGCACTTGCTCCTGCCATATCGCAGGCCGGGGGAGGAGCACAGATTCCCGTTGCCAGTACCCCAGAGCAGCGAGTTCAGGTAGACCAGGATCTAGAGATCATACCAGTGCAGCCGATAGCTCCAGTTCAGCCTGAGGTTAGGGCAACAGTTTCTGAGGCGGAGCATCTCAGACTTGAGAGGTACAAAAAGTACCACCCTCCTAGGATGCCCAGGGTTTTCTGGAGGAGTGTCACCGTATTCTCCGTACTATGGGTGTAGCGGAGTCGAGTGGGGTTTCTTTTACTACATTCCAGCTTAGAGGAGCATCCTATCAGTGGTGGCATGCTTATGAGCTGTGTAGTCTGGCTGAGGCAGCTTCACTTACATAGACTCCGTTCTCGGACATTTTCTTGAGGGAGTATGTTTCACAGAGTCTCAGAGACGTATGGCACGCATAGTTTGCGTAGTTGTGCCAGAGTGCTATGACTGTGTCAGAGTATGCAGTTCACTTCAGTGATTTAGCTCGACATGCACCGGCCTTGGTTGCCACAGTTCGAGAGAGGATTCGTCGATTTATTGAGGGACTCCACCCCAGTATCAGGATTAGTATAGTCAGGGAGCTGAAGATGGATATTCCTTACCAGCAAGTTGTGAGTATTGCTAGTATATTGGAGGGAATGCTCATTCGGGATAGAGAGGAGAGGGAGGCCAAGAGATCTCGAGAGTCTGGCACTTACAGTGGTACTCGTGCCCCAGCTTCCATTTGCCATGGTAGGGGTTATGTGAGTCGCCCCGTTCATTCAGCTCTTCCAACCCCCAGTGGTATTCCGGCCCCTTCTAGGCCCCAGGAGCCTTATTATGCACCGCCAGTTCCTAGTGTGCCTCATGCATGGGGTTCTTTTAGTGGTCAGTCGAGCAGACCTGGCCCGAGCCAATCACAGCAGCCACGCTCTCTGATAGCTTGTTTTGAGTGTGGCGACACCCGCCATATGGTGAGATATTGCCCCAGACTTAGGAGGGGTGCACCTTTACAGACTTCTCAGCCACCGCGTGCTCCACCGGTTCCTCAGGCTATGATTCCAGCACTAGCTATCGCCCCACCTACTTAGCCAACTCGAGGTAGAAGTCGGGGAGGTAGAGGCCGCCCTAGAAGGGGGAGGTCAGGCTAGATATTTATGCTCTTCCTGCTCGTACAGAGGCAGTTGCTTCCGACTCTATATTGTCCCGGTCGGTCATAGAGATGCGTTAGTTTTATTTGATCCAGGCTCCACTTATTCCTATGTGCCCTCTTATTTTGCCCCATATTTGGGAATATCTTGGGATTCCTTGAGTTCCCCTATTTATGTGTTTACTCCTATAGGAGATTCTCTTGTTGTGGACCGCGTGTATCGGTCGTGTTTGATTGCTCTTAGTGGTTTTGAGACCAGAGCCGATTTATTATTGCTCAGTATAGTAGACTTTGATGTTAATTTAGGCATGGACTGGTTGTCGACCCATTATGCTATTCTTGATTGTCACGCCCAAACCGTGACGCTGTCTATGCCAGGATTACGGCGATTCGAGTGGAGAGGTACCTTAGAGTATACTCCCAGCAGAGTTATTTCATTTCTTAAAGTTCAACGAATGGTTGAGAAGGGGTGTAACGCATATCTAGCTTATGTGAGAGATGTCAGTATTGGTACCCCTACATTTGAGTCAGTCCTAGTAGTGAGGGATTTTTCAGATATATTTCTAGCTGATCTTCCGGGCATGCTGCCCGACAGAGATATTAAATTTGGCATTTATTTGTTGCTGGGCACTCATCCCATCTCTATTCCTCCAGATCATATGGATCCTCCTGAGTTGAAGGAGTTGAAGTAGCGGGTACAGGAGTTGCTTGATAAGGGCTTCATTCGGCCCAATGTGTCACCTTGCAATGCTCCTGTCTTATTTTTGAAGAAGAAGGATGGTTCTATGCGGATGTGTATTGATTACCACCAGTTGAACAAAGTCATAGTGAAGAACAGATATCCATTGCCTTGTATTGATGACCTATTTGATCAGTTACAGGGTGCCAGGGTGTTTTCCAAGATTGATTTGCATTTCGTCTATCATCAGTTGAAGATTCAGGATCCAAATATCCTGAAGACTTCTTTCAGGTGTCGGTATGGTCACTACGAGTTCCTTGTGATGTCATTTGGGCTAACCAATGCCCCAATAACTTTTATGCACTTGATGCATAGTGTGTTCCAGCTTAATCTTGACTCTTTCATCATTGTTTTATTGACGACATTCTGGTGTACTCCCGGACTCAGGAGGATCATGAGCAACACCTGATGACTGTGCTTCAGACCTTGAAAGAAAAGAAGTTATATGCAAAATTTTCAAAGTGTGAGTTTTGGTTGGACTCAGTGGCATTCTTGGGTCATGTAGTATCGAGTGAGGGGATCTAGGTGGATCCGAAGAATATTGAAGCAGTGCAGAGTTGGCCCAGACCATCCTCAGCTACGGAGATCCGGAGTTTTCTTGGTTTGGCAGGGTATTACCGTCGATTTGTAGAGGGTTTCTCAGCTATTGCAGCACCTATGACCATGCTGACCTAGAAGGGTGCTCCATTCAGGTGGACATAGATGTGAGGAGTTCTTTCAGAAGCTCAAGACCGCTTTGACTACAGCCCCAGTATTGGTATTGCCTACAGGTTTGGGGTCTTATACTGTATATTGTGATTCATCGTGGATTGGTCTCGGCGTGATATTGATGCAGGACAGTAGGGTGATTGCCTACGCGTCCATATAGCTAAAGGTGCATGAGAAGAACTATCATGTCCACGACCTTGAGTTAGTAGCTATTGTTCATGCCTTGAAGATTTGGTGGTACTATTTGTACGGTGTCCTTTGGGAGATTTACACCGATCACCGGAGTTTGCAACATCTGTTCAAACAGAAGGATCTTAACTTGTGTCAGCGGAAGTGGTTAGAGCTTCTTAACGATTATGATATTACCATTTTGTTCCATCCCGGGAAGGCCAATATGGTGGCGGATGCTTTGAGTCGCCGGGCGGAGAGTTTGGGGAACTTAGCATATCTACCAGCAACAGAGAGGCGCATGGCGTTGGATGTTCAGGGCTTAGCCAGCCAGTTTATGAGATTGGATATTTCTGAGTCGAGTCGAGTATTGGCTTGTGTGGTCTCTCGATCTTCTCTTTATGATCGTATCAGGGAGCGCCAGTATGATGACCCCCATCTGCTTGTCCTTAAGCACACTGTCCAGCACGATGATGCTAAGGAGGTCACCATTGGGGATGATGGTGCATTGAGGATGCATGGCAGGCTATGTGTGCCCAATGTAGATGGTTTGCGTGAGTTGATTCTCTAGAAGGCTCACAGTTCATGGTATTCCATTCATTTGGGTGCCAAGAAGTTGTGAGTTGCTCTGATGGTAAGCACCCTCCACTTCCAACCAAGAGGTTGTGAGTTCGAGTCACCCCAAGAGCAAGGTGGGGAGTTCTTGGAGGTAAGGATGCCGAGGGTCTACTGGAAACAGCCTCTCTACTCCAGGGTAGGGGTAAGGTCTGCGTACACACTACCCTCCCCAGACCCCACTAGTGGGATTATACTGGGTTGTTGTTGTTGTTGTTGTTGGGTGCCAAGAAGATATATCAGGACTTGAGGCAGCATTACTAGTGGAGGAGAATGAAGAAGGACATAGTGGAATATATAGCTTGGTGTCCGCATTGCTAGCAGGTAAAGTATGAGCATCAGCGGCCAGGCGGATTACTTTAGAAGTTAAGATCCCGGAGTGGAAATGGGTGCCTATCACTATGGATTTCGTTGTTGGGCTTCCACAGACTCGGCGGAAGTTTGATACAATTTGGGTAATTGTGGATAGGCTGACCAAGTCAGCTCATTTCATTCCTGTGATGACTACCTATTCTTCCGATCAGTTGGCTCGAATTTATATCTACGAGATTGTCAGGCTTCATGGCGTACCGATATCTATCATCTCTTACCGGGGTACGCAGTGTACATCACAGTTCTGGAGGGCTGTACAATAGGGGTTGGGACTCGGGTTGAGTTGAGCACAACATTTCACCCTCAGATGGACTGACAGTCCGAGCGTACTGTTCAGATACTAGAGGATATGCTTCGTGCTTGTGTGATAGAATATGGGGGTGCTTGGGACCAGTTCTTGCCACTTGTGGAGTTTGCTTACAACAATAATTATCAGTGGAGCATTCAGAAGGCACTGTATGAGGCCTTATATGGGAGGCGGTGCCGGTCTCCAGTGGGTTGGTTTGAGCCGGGCGAGGCTAGATTATTGGGTACAGACTTGGTTCAAGATGCTTTGGAGAAGGTTAAGGTGATTCAGGATCGACTTCCTACAGCCTGGTCCAAATAGAAGAGTTATGCAGATCGGAAGGTTTGCGGTGTTGCATTCATGGTTAGGGATGGGTCTTGCTCCGGGTGTCAACCATGAAGGGTGTGATGAGGTTCGTAAAGAAGGGCAAGTTGAGCCCTAGGTATATCGTGCCTTTTTAGATTCTTGAAAGAGACGGGGAGGTGGCTTACAGGCTTGCATTGCCACCGGGTTTATCAACAGTTCATCCGGTGTTCCATGTGTCCATGCTCCGGAAGTATCATGGCGATCTGTCTGACGTGTTAGATTTCAGCTCTGTCCGGTTGGACAATGATTTGACTTAAGAGGACGAGCCGATAGCTATTCTAGCCCGGCAGGTTCGTTAGTTGAGGTCGAAGAGTTATCCTTCAGTCCGAGTGCAGTGGAGAGGTTAGCCCATCGAGGTAGCTACTTGGGAGTCCTAGTTGGACATACTGAGTAGATATCCCCACTTGTTCACCAGCCCAGGTTTTTTTCTATGTCCGTTCGAGGACGAACAGTTGTTTTAAATGTGGAGATATTGATGACCTGATATGTCATCTTATGTTTAAAACCTAATTCTGCGCATTGAAGCCTTAAATACCTCATTTTAGCCGTTCTCGATTTGCATGCGCAGTTCGGGTGTTTTTTCGGAAAGCTTTTATGTTGAAAACTGAGAAAATATGAAATTTTTGCCTTAAAATCCTTTTGAGTTGACTTCGGTCAAGTGTTGAGCAAACGGAACCGGATTCGTGTTTTGATAGTCCTAATGGGTCCGTGTTGTGATTTGGGACTTGGGCGTATGCCCGAATTTGAATTCGGAAGTCCCTAGCCCAAGTTATCGGACTTTGTTGAAATTTGAAAGTTCGAAAGCTTAATGACATTGAAAGTTTAACCAATGTTTGACTTTGATGATATCGGGTCCGTATTTTTGTTTCGGAACCCGGTATAGGTGCAATACTATATTTATGACTTGTCTGTCAAATTTGGTGAGAAATAGAATTGGTTTGACCTGATTCGGACGTCCGGTTGTGAAATTTGGAGTTCATGAGTTTTCTTGAAAATTTCCTATGATTTGATGCTAAATTCATAGTTCTATGTGTTATTTTGGCGATATTGATCACGCGATCAAGTTTGTATGATGTTTTTAGACCTGTGTGTATATATGGTTTAGAGTCCCGAGGGCTCGGGTGAGTTTCAGATAGGCTACATAGTGGTTTGATCTTAGAAAACTCACCTGGTTCTACAATTTATGGTGACTGGTGCCTGATCTCACAATTGCGAGATCAGTGTTTGCATTTGCGAAGATTCCCCAATCCTGACAGGCTCGCATTTGCGAAGAGTACATGGGTCAGCATAAGTTCGCATTTGCGATCAATTTGGTCGCAAATGAGGAAGATCCATGTTCTCAATTGCGAAAAGTCATCGCATTTGCAATGAAAACAGAGATGGGAAGGACTTCGCATTTGCGATGGTTTCTGCGCATTTGCAGGGCTCGCATTTGCGAACCCCTGGTCACAAATGCGACATCTGCAACTGATCAAAAGGGACTTAGACGGGATTTTGGTTCATTCTCTCAAAATTTAAAAACAAGAAAACCTAGAGACGATTTTCAAATAGCCTTTCTTCCCCAAATCATTGGTAAGTGATTCTAAACTAGTTTCTTTTAATCTTTCACTACATTTCCTAGGATTGCAACCAAAAATCTTGTGTTTTCATGGTGGAAATTGGGGGTTTTGGATAGAATTAGGTATTTGTATGAAATGGGGATTTAGACCTCAAATTAAGGTCGAATTCCAAAACAAATTACACAACTGAGCTTGTGAGTGAATGGGTGTTCATAATTTGTGACTTTTACCCGATTCCGAGACGTTGGCCCGGGGAGGCTTTTTGGGGAGATTTTCTAATTTCTTACTCTAGCTCTGATTTCATTAATTAGATTAGTTTCTTATAGTTGTATGTATGGTATGTAATTAATTTTGGCTAGATTTGGGTCATTCAAAGTCGGGTATTCATGAAAAAGGCATTGTTATCGATTGATTGAACTTGGTTCGAGGTAAGTGGCTTGTCTAACCTTGTGTGGGGGAAATCCCCTTAGGATTTGGTATTGTTGTGATATGTGAGCGCCGTATACGTGAGGCGACGAGTACTTACACGGGATATATTGTTGTAAAACTCGATTTTTATTGAGTATCAATCTGTTTTACTTTTAAATTGAGTTATACCGTTTTAATGAGTATTAGTCTGTTTCCATTCTTATTTGAGCTATTCCAATATATGTAGTTGTCCAGTTTAGTCTAATATTGCATGTGTACGTGCTTCAAATGCTTATTTGAACTCTGCGAAGCATGCCTAGTTGATTTCCGGTTTCCTTGTTCTTTATCAGTATTAACTGTAGAAATCTTGCTGTTAACTGTTGTATTTATCGATTAGAGCTATGTGTTTACTTTTGCGACTACGAGGCGGTTCCTCGGGAGTCTCTCTGCACATTTACTTTTGAGACTACGAGGTGGTACCTCGGGAATTTTCCTTGCATGTTTACTTTTGGGACTACGAGTCGGTTCCTCGGGAGATCCCTTGTAATTCATATTTACTTTGGGACTACGAGACGGTACCTCAGGAGATCCCCTTATATATTTACTTTTGGGACTATGAGGTGGTACCTCGGGGGTTTCCCCTGCACATTTACGTTTGAGACTACGAGGCGGTACCTCGGGAGTTCTCGGGAGCGCCCCTGTTGTTATCACATTGTGCTGTGTTATTATTTTTTTGTGAATTCTTTTTGTTAAATTTCCTGTTTTACTTCATTTTGTTATATCATCTGTCTTATTATTATTATATCCCTAGTAGGGCCCGGATCTGACCTCATCACTACTCTACCGAGGTTAGGCTTGGCATTTACTCGGTACCGTTGTGTTGTACTCATGCCACACTTCTGCACATGTTTTGTGTACAGGTGCTTCTTATCAACCTCGCTTTTAGCTGAGAGTGCATGCTGTTGTATGGAGACTTCAAGGTACATCTATCGTGTCCGCAGACCTCGGAGTCCCCCTCTATTTTCTCCTATATCATTTACCTTCCGTATTTCTTTTATTAGACTCTAGTGTATAGAGATTCTAGTTTCTTTCTGTATCTTGTGACTTATGATGTTCCGGGTTTTGGGAATATTATGCATTACTAGAGTGTTGGTTATTGTACATGCCAAGCGGCATTGTTACCAGTTATTTAGTTATCTGTTGCAGTTAGTCGTTATGTTTTACTTTCATTTTGTTATTTCTGTATTTTGTTAGGCTTACCTAGTCGTAAAGACTAGGTGCCATCACGACGTCTTACGGAGGGAGAATTGGGTCGTGACATAAAGTTATCAATGGGAAGGAACCTGCCATTGCTGCTGAAGGTAAGAGTAAGGAGCCGGATGAACCCGTGGAGGAAATTGAGGTAAACATGGAAGATGTTGGTGCTAGTGCACCAAGTGAGCAGGTTGTCAGAGAACCATGAGGCAGTTCGTGGGAAACGCAGATGGTTGTGTTGGAATAGCAGATGGCTGGAATGCCCACTTCTATTGAAGGACTGTGCACTCGAGTGGAGTCGCTTGCTGGGAAATATGCAAAATCAGAGGGGAAGATCATGGCATGGCTGCGTGCACTCGATTGGGCATTTCATATGGACCTCGGCATATTCTCCGACACAAATTGACCAAGTCAGGGGAGTTTCCTTCACCTTTGCATTTTAACTCTGTGACATGGAGACATACCACTCGTTAAGTGTAGGGGTGGGGGTTGTAAATAGTTGCTTTCTAATTACTCTCTAATTGAAAAAAAACACAAAACTATTTTATTTCTATCTTTCTAGGATAACTTCTTGACTTGTACTTCTATGGGTTTCTTGTTTGGTTCTTTACCATGGTCATATTATTTTGAACCAAACACTTTCTAGAGTAGATTTTTATTGACCTTTGTCACTTCGTTAGTTTACATGAGTTGTTAAAATGTTGCTTGTGGTTGGCAAAATTGACTGCCCGACTCGTGGGATGCATGATCCTGTCCTTTTAAGTCAAACAACCTATTGGTGATTGCGGTCTAAATTGAGTGCCTATCCAAATTACTGTGAGTGGTGAGATAAATGTTTATTTAGTATTCATGCCCTGACAGAGTCTAGAACTTGGCTTGATTGTGACTCAAGGCAAAATCATAGATAATAGTGGGGTTTGGAGATGATTATAGGCCCTCTTTGTTAGCCCTTTTCTGCTGCTTTGACCCCTCCAAAGAATTGACAAAGTTATCCCTAGTTAGCCTAGTTGAGCCTAATTCCCTCTTTCGTTGGCTACCACATTACATCCTAAACTCGTAGCCATCCCTAAGAACTTGAATGCCTCGTGCATGATTCTAATAGATGAAGAGAATTAAGTGTGGGTGTGGGGGTTGGTTTCAGTGGAACCGATGAGAAGTGGAAAAAACTATTGTAAAAAGTAATTGCAAAAAGGAGGGGGAGGGGGGACAATATTCTCATGCTTTGTAAGTGAACAAAAGTGAACATTCCCTTGGTGATTAAATCCCTGTATGCGTTGCTTAAGGAAATGGGAATTGGGTGCCCCTCTGATTGGGAAGTTTGTGGACAATTGTCAGTGAAAAAAGAGTAGGTCTCATATAAAGTAGTAGGTATTAAAGTGCTTAGGGAGGTGGAGGTACTCTTATCCACACTTTATCTGACCCGTTCTATAGACTACGTTACAACTAAATGCAATTTCCTACATGATCTAGACGAAATTGTTCCTACATTAGTGGAGAGTCACACGATGGCCAAGCTTATGATACTCTTGAAGGCACGATTCACATTTTTTGTGAGGGTGAGTGATTGTTGCGTTATCGCCCTATGCTTTTGTTTGTAATTAGCATGTGAATGAGCATTGCTTCTTTCTTGTGAGGTGTATTAAGGATTTGGTGCCAATTTGACCGTGACACGTGTGGGATGCCATGGCCGGGGTTAAGGTTGAGTGTGACCACATGGTGGTGTCTAGTTTATTTTTACCGGCTACCTGTCTAAGGAGGATACTGTGTTAGGAGCAATTTATTCCTTGATTTGCTCAGGACGAGCAAAAGCTAAGTGTGGGCTAGTTTGATGAGCGTAATATTACTTGACATTTAGACCCTTTTGTGTCTTTAATCGGGTTGATTTGATAGGGAATATGCCTGAATTACGGTATAACATGTTGCTTTTCGGTGAAGGTGTTGATGGGATGATCAATGGACAAGTAATGCACCAAGTGGGAGAAAAACAAGCTGAAGAACTGAAGAAAAGGTTGCGCGGCCATGCAGCTGAAGCTATGAATGCACATCTGAGCACGCACAGGTGATAGACGGCTTGGAGGCTGTGCGCGCCCACGAGCGCGCCCAACTACCCAGGTGCGCGGCTGCGAGCTTTCGCCTCCGGGAAATTTAAGTCAGGCCTATTTTTGTAATTTTTGGGAGTTCTCCTTGACCTATATGAAGCCTAAGCTCATCCCAAACTAGGTATCGTGGATTTTGGAGCACATTTTGGAGAGAAGAAGGCAAGAGAACAACAGAGACTTTGAATACTTCATCTCAATCATTTAATACGAAAGTTTGTTTTAATTCTCGGGTTGCAATATTTTATAATCCTCTTAATACTCTTGTGATGACCAATTTCTCCACCATGGAGTAGTTCTTCTTAGGGTTATTGACAGTTGTTGTGACTTGATTATTATTCGAGGATTTGATTTTTGGTTAGTTGCTTGAATTTGTTGAAAGAATTTCTAATTGAATTGCAAGGTTATTGTGGGTTCACTTTAATCGGAAGAGAAGTGTTATTGCAAATTTCACTGTGTTATCTTAGTTGGGTAAATTTCATAACTCTCATAGGTAATTGCAAGAGCTTATAGAGTTATCAATTGACCCAATATAGAAGAATAGCCGAGAGACGTTCTTCGTAAGATAATTCGTTCAACATATTCTTGTATATGCTCATAGCACTTGTCATTAGGTTATTTAACGGAACTGTCATTCATTCGTAAAAAGAATTTGAATCCTTATGTTAATCTAATCATCTATTGAAATCAAATGAATCAATGGAACATAAGAGTGAACTTAGCACAGTGTTATATCCTGAACAATAGTTGAGGACATATCTTGTCAAAGCCATTATTTCTCTCATTGATATTCAATTGTTGCTACTTAGCAACGCAATTTTCATTATTCATTCGTAATTTTTCATCTTAGTGTTACTCTTAGTTCTTTAATAATTCAAATTCAAAGGTTTATTTTCCTGAATACTGTTAAGATGAAGATTTATTTAAACATTATTTAAACCAATCCTTGTGGAGACGATTTAAATAAATATACTATCTTTGACTAGCGTGTCTAAGTTGTATACACCGGTTTTGTCACACTTTAAAATACTTCAAGTTGGCTACCTTTATTTTTCATTTTTCATATGGAATAAATTATGTTTTGATATAGGATATTCGATTAAGTATTCAGTTATCCGTAAGAATGGCTTCCCCACACAAGTTTTACGGTAAACCAGAACTTATCAACAAAACGTTCATCATCTCCTTTAATGATCGATTCTTTCTTTCCGTAATCGCATTGGATTGGGGCATGTATGAGGTCGTTGTTTGATGTATAATTCCATATTCTAAACATATTTCTTCAATAGGAGATTCGTATTCACGACACCTATTACTTGTTATCATTTATCTCTTCTTGTTAAGTTGTTTTTCAACTTCATTTTTGTATCGCTTGAATGCATCTATTGCTTCATCTTTACTATTAAGTAAGTAAACATAGAAATAACGAGTACAATCGTCAATAAAGGTTATGAAATACTTCTTTCCACTGTAAGATGGTAGTGACTTCATGTCGCAAATATCTGTGTGAATTAAGTATAAAGGATTTGAATTTCTTTCAACAGACATATAATGATGTTTAACATGCTTATATTCTACACATATTTGATATTTTGATTTGTGTCAATCAAACATAGGCAATACTTCCAAATTAACCATTTCGTGCAAGCTTTTATAATTGACAGGTCCCAAACGTATATGCCATAAATCATTTAGCTCAAGTAAGAAAGAAGAAGCAGAAATTTTATTATTCTCAACGACCATTACATTCAGTTTGGAAAGGCCCTTAATAAGGTGTTGCAACCCATTTTCTCGAGAAAGCGAGTTTCGACATGTGACAACTCTTTTAAACGGGTATTAAAAGAGAAGAGTCGCCACCTAATGATATAAGATGTGTTAGGGCACCTATTTGCAAATAACTCTGTTTTGGCTAGTCAATATCACCAAAGATCAGGTAAGGGCTCAAACAACCTTAAATAGAAGGTCTAAGGTACTCTTCGAGGTCCACAACTATAGTTCCCAGCCGAATTCTATACTATATGGGATTTATCGACTTATAGCTAGTTATTCTAAGTGAGCATGAAAATGAGTTCATTATTAAACTAAAGGAGCAAAGGTTTGGGTAAGCAATTGGTTATGTTTGGGTAAGCGATTGGTTATTCTAAGTGAAATAACGAATCGAAGAAATAACACACAAATAATGCAAAAAGAATAATTTAGAAGAAGAGACCTCATTTATAAACTAATTGGTACAACTCTTTGAGGCTACAAGGTATAACTTAGTTAAATCTAGCTTCTGACAAACTAAATATACAAGGAACAGTTAGACACAATGGGAGGGAAGGGGTTTCTAAATTTTTAAGACTAAAGGATCACCCCGTGTAACATAAATAATATTTCACAACCCTTATGAGTACACTGGTTGCTCATATTATCTAGCGAGCACATACTATCATCTCCAGCTACCCGATTACTATCATTAAGTTGTTAATCTAAAGTACACTAATTCGATTCTAGGTCGCACCCTATTTGTGCCTACCCTTCCCATGATTATAGTCTAGGAGGCATTGAACCTCTATATAGATGGTTTTCGACTCATCCTAAGCTGCTCAAAATTAAATGACTAGGTGTCACGTAATAGAAAAAATATGTCTTCATATATGGCAACAATTAGCACAAAGGGGATCATGTTTACTTATACACATAGATTCATATGCATGTAGAGTAATTGTCAAACAACAGCGATAGATAGGCGAAATGCTCTTCTAGGACGAACAATTGCATTTTGAATTAATTAAGCTTAAGGCATGGTATCTATATGAATACGTGGACGATGAATTATAATTATTCACGCTTAGAATTCATACATGGATAAGGAAACAAACCGATTTAATTATTAAGTTCTATAGGCAAGATTTCTAGACGATCGGGTTTAGACTGTGTTTAGGCAAATCAACAGTTGAGTGATGCGCATTCTGATTTACAGACCCTATAGTCATGATCTCTAGGCCGATAAGTGTAGAGAATACAGTGGAAGAACATGTTGGCACAAGTAGTTTCAATTGCTTGTCATAGAGGCCCATAGGCATGATAAATAAGTTTTATATCCTAATATATGATTTCTTAGTGGATGAGTAAATATTCAAACGAGTGAACACGAAGTTTGTCCTATAGGCATGTCTTCTAAACAAGTTATAAATTACATTGTCGGTATTGGATTAACAGTACTCCGAGTCCTTAATCATGATTTCTAATCGAATATGCCAAGTTGAGATTCCTATAGGCATGCTGTCTATTAGCAAGTAATGCACATAAATAGAACTTGGCAAACAAGTAGCAAGGAAGATCATTTGGACCCTATAGACATGCTATCTACACATTTATGAGAAAATTATAATACCCTAGCCCCTTTAAACTAATTTCCCCATTATTTGCTTTACAAGTTATTGCATAACCAAATGGAAAAATTACAGTTTCAATTACAGAAAAGAATAACTTAGTAGCACATCTGGGCTTTCACATAGACTTAAAACGTTACATGGACGAGCAGGCTTCTACTCCAGGTGCTGACAATATATTTCAAACCCTAATACCAAAACATGGTCCAGCAGTCCAGGCCTAAACAACATAAACAATAGCCTTGTCCACCCATTATCATTAACAGCCAATGAGAGCAAAAAGACACAAATGACAGACCATGGAAACCAAATCATCTAGATAATTTCAAGTTCTAGGAAGGAGCATACAGTGGCAGCTTCTAAATAAACAACCGAAAGACACATGAACATGGACACATTTTGAGAACGACATAAGGATTTCTACATGCATATAGTATGCAAAACACATAGGTTCACAGACATACGATGGCTTTCCAGATTTATCAAATGAATCAAAGTGACAACACCACAGGGAGGCACACCACAGAATAGTCAGGACTTAATCACAATAGAGTAACAAACAGGGATTCAAGGAAAACATGACCCAAAACTGATTTTGATGTGATAACTAAGTAGAAGTTTATATGTGGAAGACTTAACATGCAAATCTAGGGGGAGATATGGTCAATACTGATTCTATAGTCAAGAAGAAACCCCTACAGGGAAAGTTAGCATGATACTCAAGGTAAACAGGTCATGATGCAATTCCAAATAGCAACTCCTGTAGATAAAGATTCAGCATAAAAAATCTAGGATGGTATAGTTAAGGACTAATTCTGATAAGTAGCAATGCACACATGAAGGACTTATCATGAAACTCCTAAAAACATGTTCAAATTTTGAGCAGATATTAGTTTCCTCAAGAAAGTTTCAACATAGAAATCTAAGCATAATCATGAACTCAATCCTCGAGACATAATATGCAGAAATACCAATTCAGGGCCAACATGATCACATCATATCAACTAGTTAGCAAACACCTAATTCAGAAATCATTCAAGTATATTGCACACTATGAGAATAAACTACATGTGTTGAGGCTTGTCTTAAAAGTCTTAGACTATCGTGGATGGAACTACAGAACATCATTAAGACGATAGAATTATAGTAGAGCATACAACGATAGGACAATATTAGAGTTCAAATTTCATGGGAGGCTAAATTATGCTTGTTCATAAGTAGAAAGAGAATAAAATCCTGAGAGTCAAGAACCCTTACCGGTTGCAAGTTAAATGAGGAAAGAGTTGAGAAAGATTAGAGCTTCAACAATGGCTCAAATCAACAGTCGAAAGAGAATAGTTGGAACCCTAAATCCGGTGCTTTAGATTTCACAAGAGCCTCAGAAGAGCTTCGAACATTAGTTGCACCAGAGGAGGCTAATGAGCTAATCACGATGGCCTTGGAGAACTAGATCACAATAGAATATGTGAGTGGAAGAGAAAGCCGTCATTCCAACCCCTTTTAGGGGAATTGGGGAGGGATTTATATAATATTCAATTTAGGCGATCAAATAAGGAAAAGAATCAAACAGATACAAACAGGAAAAACAAAATCGCATGCAAATATTAAAACGCCCGACAAAGGAAAGAAATCGATTTTCAAACCCTAATTAGGGTTTCTTAATTTCAAATATGTGGGTGAATGCAAGAATCATACCCTTTCACATGTATATAGATGAAATATCGTCCAAATCCTATAGATTAAAGTCGGTCTGGTCCGATCTTGAGAGATAGTATTTGCCAAAATTGGGCAAGTACTTAACTAATACCCCAAACGCGTGAATAATAGTGATGTAATATGAATGAGGTAAGTGAATCGTGGAGTAGTTCCATTTCCTAGCAGGGATCAGAGAGGTGTTGAGTGGTGAGGCAACTAGGATTTTACAGAAGAGAGGGGAGGAGTTGAGAGCGTGTAGTGGCGGCCGGTGAGGGTGAATAAGGATTAGGGTTTAGGGGGGTTCGCTAATTAAAAATAAAGTTATGGGCTTTTGATCATTTGAGATCAACAACCAGGATTTAAAAGAGATGGTGCGGGTCAGGACGGGTCCCGACCAGGTTTTTACAATGGGTCGTTTGGTTTTGGGCCTGGGGTAGCTGGGCCTAGTGTTTGGACCATTTAGATCCGAAGTTTTGGCTTGTTTTGGGCAGGAATTAAAACATGCAAAAACTGAGGGAAAAGAATTTATAAAATAGCTAATAAATATATAGAAAAAACTATTTATGCAATTTAATACTTTAAAATAATGGCTGAGGATTGTAAAATATAAAAAAAAATGCTATTTTAACCTAAATAATACAATAAATTCAATTATTTGTAAAATATAGGCTATTATTACAAATAATATGTAAATAGTGTACAAATTCAAATATAATTATATAAATATTACGTAAAATACTATAAAATATGCATAAAATTTTGAAGTTTAATTTGGAAAATTAATCACCCAGAAATAGTTTTAAAAGAATGATAAATAAATACTTATCAATCAAAATGCTAAAATGAATTTAAAAGGCCTATAAAAAATAATAAACTTATTTGTGCAAAATTTCGATGATAGTAATTTGATAAAAGTATAAAAGATTAAAAATAAAAAATATCATGGGATAGTAGTGCAGGAAAATATTCTACAAATATTATTTAAACACACATACAAACACATGACAAATATGAGGGCAAGCAAAATTGTGTATCAACAGCTGCCAATCTTTATCCGGGAATGATGAATGAATTTTCAGGTAATGAAACCGAGATGATAATCAATTTTTTCCAAATCGGTGAGAGTAGAAGGTAGAGATGTTATAATATAGGGGCCGACCCCTGGTTCTGGAGCTGCCTACTTATCCCTGGTTTTACAAGAATCAGGCCGCGTATAGTTCTCGATCCAAAGGAGAATGAGGCCAATGGAGTCACTATGGAAATAATGATTTTCTTTGGATAGGATGGTGCCATGAATAGTTGATATTTCTGGTGAAGTGTATAAATGGCAATAATGCAAAATTGATCGGTACAAATGCATGGGCAATGTGATTGAGGATGACTACGGACAAGAAAGTAATCAATTGTCGGTTAACAGTTACTTGGAGATACTTAGGGAATGTGAGTGTTTGAACGGAAACCGGAGTGAGGATTGATCTAGTTTGAAGAACGGTTACCTTTCGAGTTTCCTTCAAAGCTTAAAAATACAACGCATATGGAAACATATATGGAAACACACACACACACACACACATAATACCATTGTTGGGAGTGCGGAAATAAACATGATGCAAATTCCCATCGGATGATGAAAATTATCTTCGGACGATGAGGATGATGTCCTTAGACCATGATATCTTGGGTCATGAAGCATGATAAAGGGATTGTCAGACCATGAAATAGTGTCCTCGGGCTATGAGGATGGTGCCTCTGGACTATGATGCCTTTGAATAATGATATGCATTCTCGAGATCCTTAGGCCATGGAATGGTGTCATTAGGCCATGGAAATGGTGCCTTCTGACTATGACACCTTTGGAAAATTTGGTGACATTTCATTCCATTAAAATGCAAAAGTTTGACGACACATGACTATTTCATAGAAAAAATAGGCAGTACTTAGCCATATGCGGATAACGAAGGCAGTGTTTAACCTTATGCAAGTGAAGGCAGTACTTAGCCTTATGCAAGAATGAAAGAAGGCATCACTTAGCCTTGTATGAGATGAGGGCAGTGCTTAGCCCGATGCAAGTAATAAGGGAACTACTCAGCCCTATGCATAGGAAAGTCAATGCTTAGCCTTATACAATGAAGGAGGCAGAACTTAGCCTCGTGCAATATAATGAGGGCACTGTTTAGCCCTATGTGAAGAATGAGGGTAGTGCTTAGCTTTATACGGAGAAAGGCGATGTTTAGCCTTATGCAATGACGGAGGCAGAGCTTGGTCTCATGTAATGTAATGAAGGCAATGCTAAGCCCTATGCAAAGAATGAGGGCAGTGCTTAGCCCTATGCAGAGAAAGGCAATGCTTTACCTTATGCAATGATGGAGGCAGAGTTTGGCCTCATGCAATGTAATGAGGGCAGTGCTTAGCCCTATGCAAATAATGAGGTCAATGCTTTTCCCTAAGCAGAGAAAGGAAATGCTTAGCTTTATGCAATTATGGAGGTAGAGCTTAGCCTCATGCAATGTAATGAGGGCAGTGCTTAGCCCTATGCAACGAATGAGGGTAGTGTTTAGCCCTATGCAGAGAAAGGAAATGCTTAGCCTTATGCAATGATGGAGGTAGATCTTAGGCTCATGCAATGTAATGAGGGCAGTGCTTAACCATATGCAAAGAATGAAGGCAGTGCTTAGCCCTATGTAGAGAAAGGTAATGCTTTGCCTTATGCAATGATAGAGGCAAAGCTTAGCCTCATGCAATATAATGAGGGCAATGATTATCCCTATGCTATGAATGAGGGCAGTGCTTAGACCTATGCAGAGAAAGGTAATGCTTAGCCTTATGTAATGATAGAGGTAGAGCTTAGCCTCATACGATGTAATGAGGGCAGTGCTTAACCCTATGCAAAGAAGGAGGGCAGTGCTTAGCCCTATGCAATGAATGAGGCCAGTGCTTAGACCTATGCAGAGAAAGGCAATTCTTAGCCTTATGCGATGATGAAGGCAGAGCTTAGTCTCATGCAATGTAATGAGCGCAGTGCTTATCCCTATGCGAAGAATGAGGGTAGTGCTTAGCCCTATGCAGAGAAAGGCAATGTTTAGCCTTTTGCAATGATGGAGACAATGCTTAGCTTGGTCCGTGCTTTTGATCTATCATTATGTCCTTGCTTTTGACTTTTCCTTTGGGGCTTAACACTTCTGCGCTTGAGCTAGCTTGGGTGGCATTTGGCTATTACTAAAATATGAGTTTTAGAAATGTGTTTTGCAATCAGGTAGTTGTAAGAAATGCAGTTATTTAAAATACATTATAATTCATAAAAATATATAGTCCTGTTGAATCATAGACCGTGACACATTTTGAGACATTGCGATGTCCTTGTCCTGAATGGATTTTGGAGGATTCCCTCAAAATTCTGCCCCACTTCTGACGAATACTTTCCGGCAATATTGTTTTGGAGACCCTTAGAATGACAACATTAATTATAACGAGGCTCAAAATCTTGCCCCAGTTTCCAACCACGGAGGAAAATGAAAATTGTATTATAACGTGACTGAACCCATAGGGATGTCTACGTATCTCTTCTTAAATGGTAATCATGTCAAGCACAGTTCATGTTAGATCAAAAAGATAGAGTGAATACAATCTTAGACATAATATCTTTTGACGACATCTGAGTTGATAGGTTTAGGCCATATATCTCCGTCCATTTCTTCTAGTATGAATGCTCCTCCTGTCACTACTCGGTGAACCATGTAAGGACGTTGCCAATTTGGTGAGAATTTACCCTTTGCCTCATCTTGATATGGGAAGATCCGCTTCAAGACCAGTTTTCTTGGTGTGAACTATCTTGGTCTAACCATCTTGTTGAATGCTTTCGTCATCCTGTTTTGGTAAAGTTTGCCATGAAACACTGCGTTCATCCTTTTAACATCGATGAGAGCCAGCTGATCATACCAACTATGTATCCATTCTGCATCACTAAGCTCGGCTTCCTGTATGATCCATCGGGAAGGAATTTCCACCTCGGCAGTTATAATAACTTCGGTACCATAAACCAAGAGATAGCGAGTTTTCCTAGTCGATGTTCATACTGTAGTGCGGTATCCAAGAAAAGTAAATTGTAACTCTCGTGCCACTGTTTGTAGTTGTCTACCATCTTCCTTAGTATCTTCTTAATGTTTTAGTTAGCGGCTTCTACGTCTCCGTTCATCTATGGCCTATATGCAATAGAATTCCTGTGTTTAATCTTGAATGTTTCACACATGGCCTTCATCAGATCACTGTTGACATTGGCGGCATTGTGAGTAATAATTGATACAATCACCCTGAATTGACAAACATTACGGTCCCGAACAAAATATGCTAGACCTTCTTTGTTACATCTTCGTACGAGGCAACTTTGACCCATTTGGTGAAGTAATCAATAGCTAGTAAGATAAATCTATGTCCGTTGGAGTCAGCGGGCTCAATTGGGCCGATGAAATCCATGCCCCAAGCGGCGAAAGGCCAAGGTGAACTTGTCACATTGAGTTTGTTAGGTGGCACTCGTATCATGTCAGCATGCACCTGACACCGGTGACACTTATGTACATAATTTATGCGATCTGTTTCCATAGTCATCCTGAAATATCCTACCCTTAGTATATTCTTGGTTATAACAAACCAATTCATGTGAGGTTTGCATGTCCCAACATGTATCTCTTTGATCAATCTGGATGCTTTCTTGGCATCGATACATCTTAACAGTACTAGATCGAGAGATCTTCTGTACAGAATTCCTCCGCTCTGAAAGAAATGGTTAGCTAACCTCTGTAATATGTGCTTTTGCGTATGTGTAGCATCTTTCAGGTACTCTTCCTTTTCCAGATACTCCTTGATATCGTGAAACCATGGGTTCCCATCAAATTCTTCTTCAATATGAGCACAATAGGCAAGCTTATTGTAGATATCTATTGGGATGGGGTCGATATAATTCTTTCTACGATGTTGTATCATGGAAGATAGGGTGGCCACTGTGTCTGCAAACTCATTTTGAATTTGGGGAACATGCTTAAATTTTATCTTTGTGAACCTCTTGAACAGATCCTATACATAGTGTAAGTATGGAAATATCTTGGTATTCTTGGTGGCCCATTCTCCGATCACTTGATGTATCAGCAAGTCCGAGTCTCCGATTACCAATAATTCCTAGAGGTTCATGTCGATGGTCAACCTAAGACCCAAAATGCAGGAATCATATTCTGCCATATTGTTAGTACATGGGAACTTGAGCTTGGCGGATATCGGATAATGTTGGCCGGTTTTCGATACTAGGATAGCTTCAATGCCTACCCCCTTGAAGTTTCCAGCACCGTCAAAGAACATTCTCCAACCATCATAAGCTTTAGCGATATCTTCTCCTATGAAAGATACTTCCTCGTCGGGAAAATATGTTTTTCAATGGTTTGTATTCTCTACCCACAGGGTTTTCTGCCAGGTGATCGGCCAATGCTTGCCCCTTGACTGCCTTCTGAGTCACATAGACGATGTCGAACTCACTTAGTAGTATTTGCCACTTTGTTAACTTGCCAGTAAGTATTGTTTCTGAAATATGTACTTTAAGGGGTCTATTCACGATAAGAGATGTGCGGTGTATGCACAGAAATAATGTCTCCACTTATGGGCTATCCATGGCAGAGCGCAACAGGTGCGTTTTAATAGAGACAACCAATCTTCTAGGTGTGAACTTCTTACTCGTATAGTATATTGCTTGCTCCTTCCTTCCGGTCTCATCATGTTGTCCCAATACGCATCCAAATGTTATGTCCAACGCGGACAGGTGCAACAATAGAGGTCTTCCAAGCTCCAGTGGGACAAGAACTGGGGGTTTGGATAGCAACTCCTTGATTTTATCAGAAGCCTTTTGACATTCCTCAATCCAACTTGTTGAAACATCCTTTCTCAGCATCTTGAAGACTGGTTCACATATTACCGTCAACTGTGCTATGAAACAACTGATGTAATTGAGATGCCCCAAGAAACTCATCACGTCTTTCTTGTTCCTTGGTGGCGGCAGATCCTGTATGGCCTTGATCTTTGGAAGGTCTAGCTCAATTCCCCGACAGCTGACAATGATACCTAGTAGCTTCCCGGTAGGGACCTTGAAAGCACATTTTGCGGGGTTTAGCTTCAAGTTGTACTTTTGCAGGCGGTCGAAAAACTTTCTCAGATCTTCTATATGATCCATGCTCTTCTTGTATTTGATGATAACATCATCCACATAAACCTTGATTTCCTTATGTATCATATTATGAAAAGAGTGGTCATGGCCCTTAATTAGGTAGCTCCGACATTCTTTAAACCAAATGGCATCATTTTATAACAATACACCCTTCATGGTATGATAAAGGCTGTTTTCTCTGCATCTTTTTCATACATCCAGATCTGGTGGTATCCCGCGAAGCAATCAACAAAGGATTGGAGCACCTCTTAGTGCAATTGTTGATCAAGATGTGTATATTTGGTAGTGAAAAATCGTCCTTTGGACTTGCTATGTTCAGATCCCTGTAGTCAATCCATACCTTGACCTTACGATATTTCTTTGGTACGGGCACGATATTAGCTAACCATGTCGGATACTCGACCACTCGAAGGACTTTGGGATTGATCTGCTTGGTAACCTCCTCTTTTATCTTCAAGCTCATATCTGGCTTGGATTTTCTGAGTTTTGGCTTCACTGGTGGACATATTATGTTGGTAGGTAGCTTGTGGACCACTATGGATGTGCTCAACCTTGTCATGTCATCATAGGAAATTCAAAGATGTCATCATATTCTTTCAAAAATCTGGCGTACTCTTCTTTTTCTGATGGTGATAAATGGATACTAATGCGTGTCTCTTTGACCTTTTCATAATTCCTTAAATTAACTGCCTTAGTCTCTTCTAGGTTGGACTTTGGTTTGTTTCAAAATCCTCAACTTCCCTGACAATTTCCTCAGGTATTACGTCATTTTCCCATTCTTCTTAATCACTCTTATCATGTTGCGTTGTCTCATTACATGTCATAGATGTAGATTCAAGAAGATAAAAAGTAGTTATGCTGAAAAGAATGCAGATATAATAATATAAATAAATGAAAAGAAAAAATGCATTAATTTAAAACTAAAATGTCAAAACGAACACGACTCGATATCCCGAGTATTTATTTCAAAACACAGTACTGAATGTCTTAAGTTCCAGAAAATAATTTAAAGAAAAATCATGCTAGTCTGCCAAAGTTACCTAGGTGCGTGACGATCCCGGGACGACCTGGAGGTCCAGTTACTGAGAACAACTCCATTTCCTACCATTTGGATGATGAAGTCTTCCTACTCATATCCCAAGATCACATTGCAGCACATATCTTCTGCACCTAGGAACTGACTTCTCATGCCAGCTAGGATCTCATCTTCTTCAGAACCACAAATCATGTCAGCCTTGTGGAATGTTTGGTACAACGATGGTATAGGTTTAGGCAACGGGTAGAAGAAATCATGCCATAGTAGAGACCAATCATGATATTCTTTCACAATGTACTCATAGCGGAGGCCGAAGGTAGTGCCCCGAGTATGTGGCCGTATGAGTTTTGTTATCCCCTGAAGCTTAGGACAAAGACCTCGTCCTGGCTCATACCCTAGCCAAAGCAGCATTCTCAACACTTAATTACTCCACCATTGTCCCTTCTCGACTGTGTTTATCTGTTCAATACTGTGGAATGTCTCCCCTCCTAACTTCCTTCTACCTTCAACTGTCGGTACGATTTGGTTGGTATAGATAGGATTGTTGCCATCTCCGTGAACAACCAACTCCTGATGATTCCACTCAAACTTCATGGCCTGATGCAAATTAGGAGGAATTTCCCCAACCATATGTATCCATGGTCGTCCTAGTAGCAGGTTATAGGTGGCAGAGATATCTAGTACTTGGAACTCGACATCGAACGTGGTCGGGCCTATTTTCAAACTCAGATCAATTTCTTCGATTGTAGATCTCTGGGAATCGTTGAATGCTTTTACGTTCATGATCCCTAAATGTATCTCAGGTATGCCTATACCCAGTCTCTTCAGTGTGGTCAAATGTTATATATTTATACTCAAACCTCCATCGATCAAGACTCGAGCAATGAACTTGTTTTCATATTGCACAGTGATGTGCAATGCCCGGTTGGGACTCAAACCTTCTGGTTGAAACCCATCTTCGTGGAAAGTAATGTTGTGTGTTCCTAGTACTTGTCATATCGTATTCTCCATTTCCCCACTGGTGATGCCAACAGGCACATAAACATCACTCAATACCTTCATCAAGGTGTTCTTATGTGCGTCTGAATTCTGCAACAATGATAGGATGGATATTTAGGCAGGAGTTTTTGTTAAATTTGAGAAGAATAAAAGGCTTCTTTGTATATTTCAATATATGTACAACCTATGGACTAGGATATTCCTACTACCATTCCTATCTCTAATTTAGGAAAGACAATCAAAGACAATAATGCTAATTACAATCAAATAAAATAAGATCTTTATAATTAAGCTAATCAAATAAGATCCCTATAATTAAGCTAATAAAATCACTACAATTTAGCTAATAAAATATTCAATACTCTCCCTCAAGTTGGTGCAAAGATGTCGCATATACCCAACTTGCAAATCAATGTATGGAAGTCTGTTTGTTGAGACCTTTTGTAAGTACATCAACTAGCTGTTTCTCTGACGACACATGAAGCAACCTTAGTACATCAACTAACTGTTTCTCTGACGACACATAAAGCAACCTTAGGATACCACTTTGTAACCTTTTCTTTGATGAAATGTCTATCAATTTCAACATGCTTTGTTCGGTCATGTTGAACATGATTATTAGTTATAGTGATTGCAACCTTGTTGTCGCAGTACAAGGAAAGTTCCCTTTTTTCAGATAGTCCCAATTCCTCTAATACCTTTTGTAACCAAATAAGTTCACAAACACCTTGGGCCATAGCTCTATTCTGCTTCTGCACTTGATCTAGGAACTACACTTTGCTTCTTGCTTCTCCAAGTGAGTAAGTTCCCTCCTATGAATTGTACAATTACCGGATGTAGATCTTCTATCATCTGGAGACCCAGCCCAATCTGCATCTGTATAGGCTTTTGTCTGGATGTCACCATATTTGGAGAAAAGCAGGCCTCTCTATGGAGCAGACTTCAAATACCGTAAAATAGAAGACAACTTGCATTTGAGATTCTCGGGTATCATGCATAAACTGACTCACCAAGCTCACTAAATAAGTTATGTCCAGTCTAGTATGAGAGAGATAAATAAGCTTTCCAACCAGCCTCTGATATCTCTCCTTGTCAAATGACTCTCCAACCCCTGTTTGTAGCTTGTGATGGCACTCAATGGGTGATTCAGTTGGTTTGCAATAAATCATACCGGTATCTTTCAAGAGATCCAGAATGTAATTTCTTTGAGAAATAAAGATTCCTCTTTTTGATCTAGCAACCTCAATTCCCAAGAAGTAACGTGGCTTTCCTAGATCATTGATCTCAAATTCTTGTGCCAACAGTTTCTTCAATCAGGTTAATTCCTCTTTGTCATCTCCTATCGTTACTATGTCATCAACATAAACTATAAGAAGAGTGAGTTTACTGCTTTGATGTCAAATAAAGAGAGTGATCGGCATTGCTTTGTTAGTAACCAAAGGAGATCATTGCTTAGTAGAATCTGTCAAACCAGGCTCTAGGAGATTGCTTCGATCCGTACAAAGCTTTCTTCAATTTGCACACATTTCCTTGACTCTATTCAGTATCAAATCTAGGAGGAATCTCCATATACACATATTCTTCTAAGTTTCCATGATGAAATGCATTCTTCACATCGAACTGTTGTAAGTCCCAATCAAGATTAGCTGTACAAGACAAAAGAATTGTGATAGTGTTCATTTTAGCAACAGGGAAAAATGTCTCTTGATAGTCTACTCCATAAGTCTCAGTGAATCCCATAGCCACCAATCTTGCTTTGAATATTTCAATTGAGTCGTCAACTTTGTGCTTCATAGTGAAGACCCATTTGCAGCCAACCAACTTCTTGTCTGGTGGTGAAGTGAAAAGTTCCCATATTTCATTTTTTGACAAAGCCTTCATTTCTTCATTCATAGCTTGCTTCCATTTAGGATCTGCAAAACCTTCCCTCCAATTTTAGGTAATTGACATAGAAGAAATAGATAAGACAAAGGCTCTATAGGAGGGAGACACAGAATTATAGGAGCCAAAATTAAATAAAGGATGTTTGGTGGTGCAGAATCTGACTGCTTTTTTTAGCAATAGGCAAATTTAAAAAATTAGGAAATGTAGATAACTCACCAATAGAAGAAGGTTCATCTTCGGCAGATTGCATGACAACTTCTTCTACTCTATTTCTCCTTGAGTAAGTTTTCCAATTAAGCCTATCCAAACACCCAATAGTCTCCCCCTGAATTCTTTCTCCAATTTTATTTTCCCCAGTGGTAGTGGTTTCAATAATGGAATTTGAGAGAATCATCTCTTCCTCCTTATAGCTCTCCCCCTAAAGAGGTGATGGTGTAATACTGAAATAGGGCTCAGATTCTCGAAAGGTAACATCAATGCTGACGAAGGATATCCTGGAGGGAGGATGATAGCATTTGTACCTTTTCTGTGTTGTAGAATACCCAATAAAGATACACTTAAGAGCTTTAGGATCAAGAGTCCCAGAGTTTCTAGTGAGAACAAAGCAGACACATCCAAATACCTTCAGAGGAACAACATAATAATTCTTACACTTTAAAGCTTGCAAAGGACTCTGGAAATCGAGGGTTTTAAGTGGCATTCTATTGATGAGATAGGCAGATACTAGAATGGCATCCCCCCAGTAAGGTTTTGGTAGATTCATGGTAAACATAAGAGATCTAGCCACTTCTAACAAATACCTATTTTTTCTTTCAGCAACCCCATTTTGTGCACTAATATAAGGACAACTGGTTTGCTGGATTATCCCATAAGACTCCAAATAAGCACCAAAATCTTTCTCCATGTATTTTGTGGCATTGTCAATTCGTAAGATTTTTATCTTAGTCTCAAAATGAGTACTAATCAGCTTATGAAAATACTAAAAACAAGAGAAAACTTCACATTTGGCCTTTAACAAATATACCCAAGTCATACTAGTACAACCATCAATAAAGGTAACAAACCATCGACAACCGGACAAAGAAACTATTTTAGTGGGACCCCATGCATCAGAATAAATAGTCGAAAAAGGAGTTGTAGTTTTATTATCACTCAAAGGATAAGCGTTTCTAGTATGCTTGGCAAATTCACAAGCATCACAAAATAAATATTCAAACTTGGTTCTAGAAAACAAAATAGGAGATAACTTCTTTTAAGAAAAAAATGATGGGTGCCCCAACCGTCTATGCTACTGTATTATTTATTGGTTGACATACCTATTTCCTCAAAAATATGCATGAAAAAAGTCTCGAGTTCCATCAATCCAATATAAGTCATCACACAATCTACCACTGCCAATCCTCTTCCTTGTTTGAAGATCCTGAAAAATAAAATTTAATAGATAACAGGTTAACGGGAAGCTCAGGTACTTGGAGGATGAATGATAATGTAATATTAAGTGTACAAACGACAAAACATCTTCCAGAGATAGGAGTTACGGAGCCATTGGCTATTCTGACATAATCCCCTTTGGGAATAGGAGAGTTGTTTTGAAAGCCTTTAGAGGAGAATATCATATGTCTATTTGCACCAGAATCAATAATCCAAAAATTAAGGTGAGAATTAAAGGTAATATCCTACTGCACGTAATTGGAAGTAGCAACACTAGAAGAGTCAAATGTATTCAGGAGACTGCGAATATGCTTAACTTCATCCAAAGACAATGCTTGTCCATAAGTAGTTTCCTTGGGTGTGTCCATATTTTCTGCAATATTAGCCTGGCCCCTTGATGGACCTATACGTTTTTCTCCACGACCTCTAGTTTATATACCATGTAGTTTCCAGCATGTCTCCTTTGTATGCCTTGGCTTTCCACAGCAATCAGAAGTGAATGCCTTTGGTTGCTCATGAGACACAGTTAACCTGGACTTCTCCATTGGTACTGAATAAAGCATGACCTCTCGTCGACTCTCTTTCTGTTGAACATAAGAATATGCATCCTCAACACTTGAACCCAGATCTGATTATATTTTTGGTTCAAACCGGTCAGAAAATCATAGACCCTTTCCTTTTCAACCAATTGTTGAAAGAGAACTGCATCATTAGTACACTTTGCTTGGAGATCCTGATAATAGTCAATCTCCTTCCACAACCCACTTAACTTAGAATAGTAATCAGTGAAAGTGAATTCACCTTTCTTAGTTGCATGAATTTTATTTGGAATTTCAAAAACCTGGGCATCATTTCCCTTGCGAGAGTAAGTGCACTTAGTTGAATTCTAGATTTTTCAGTGGTATCAACCAATAAATAGTGTTTCGAAATTCGTGGGTGCATTGTATTCAACAACCATGTCATTACAAGGGAATAATCATAATCCCATTGTCTATAACTAGCATCAGTCACAACAGGTGCTTTCTTTTCTCCAGTAATATAACCAAGCAGCTTTCTATACTTAATAAAAAGCAAACAAGATCTTGACCAAGCAAGATATGTACCACCCGCTTCCAATTTTAAATGGATCAGGCCTAACTCAACCCCAAAATCTAGCTTATGAGGTAAGTATTTCCCAAGACTGTATAAGAATACCAAGGACCTCAAATACCACCTATGTGGAACAACTCAACACCCCCCTCACGTCAAAGCCTACAAACTGGAGCATGAACAACATAAATGGGGCCCCAACATCGGTTACAATAATTGGGATGAGCCTCGCTCTGATACCATTTTAAATTTAAAAAGAAGAAAAGGCTTCTTTGTATATTTCAATATCTGTACAACCTATGGACTATGATATTTATACAGTCAGTCTTATCTCTAATTTAGGAAAGATAATCAAAGACAATAATGCTAATTACAATCAAATATAATAAAATCCCTATAATTAAGCTAATCAAATAAGATCCCTATAATTAAGGTAATCAAATCACTACAATTTAGCTAATCAAATATTCAATAGTTTTTTAGGTGATCAACAACAAAATATTCCTTGGCCTGTACCTTTCTCCACAACTCATTAGTACTCGTTTCCACATCAGGTGGTTTGGGTGCGGTCTCCCTACTTGTCGCTCCCTAGGCAAGATTTTTTAGTGTGTACACTCTCCCTATTCTAGTCATTCCTTGAGCGGCTCCCACTTCTTCCATCTTAGCTTTCCATTCCTTCTTGCTCCAGCCACATAGTCCCTCAGAATAGTGTCGGATCGGTAAGATGGTGATGGAGATGCCATCATAGTGAATGGAGACCTAGGTGTAGCTAATTCAACTTCGAATGGTGCCTTGGCTTGAATCACAGCCGGTTAGAGTGTTACAAGGGATGTCATAGGAGTGTCTCCTTATTGAATACGGCCGATAGACCCTTCCTGGCATTCTTCAACAATCTAAATCATATTTATTCCTTCACCCCTATAGTCGCGAAGGGGGTTGTCGCAGACACTGGATGCAGACTCCTTTACCTGTATTACCTTAGTATCAATCAGTGTCAGAATATGCGGCATTCCTCAATGGTGTGCCCTTTCATACCAAAGTGATAAGCACATATTTTGTTGGGATTGATCCATTGAGAGGAGTTGTCAGTTGTAGATGTGGGAATAGGAGCGATGTAACTGGTGGCTCTTAGTCTTGTACAATTGTGCTATTGGTTCAGCAAGAGGGGTGTATTGCCTGGGAAGTCTGCGGTCGATGTTGGCTTGGGTTTTAGGGTAATTCTGATGGGAAGGTGAGGATAAGTGATAGTATGTAGGTTGGGTATTTTAGGTATGGTAGGTTGTGGCAGGAGAATGGTATTTTGGGGATGAGAGATGAAATAATGGTGGGGGTGTTTGATAGGTGATGGAAGATTTCGGCCCTTGGGCTACCATAATGCCACCCGCTTCCTTCTTCTTAGAAATACCTCCAAATTTCAAAGCTTTATTGGTGTCCTGCAGAGCTTCGAAATTGGTAACTATGCCACTCTTGATACCCTCTTCAATTCTTTCTCCTACATTGATGATGTCAGAGAATTTGTGATTTTCTTTGACCTTCAATCTTTCATAGTATTGCAGATCGTAAGCCCGCACGAAGAACTTATTCATTTGTTCTTCCTCCAATGGCAGCCTTACCTTAGCGGCTTCTGATCTCCACTAGGTGGCATATTCACGGAAGGTTTTCATGCGTTTCTTTTTGAGGTTCTAGATATAGAACACATCCGGTGTATTTTTCGCGTTGAACCTGAATTTGTCCATATAATCGGACGTCATACTCACCCAATTAGACCATTTCTTTGGGTTTTGACAGATATACCACGACAAGGCATCTCTTGTGAGACATTGTATGAACATCTTCATGCAGATTTGCTTGTTATTGCCTACACCCACGAATTTGTCGCAATAAGTCCTTAGGTGCGCCTTGGGATCACCACTACCATCAAACATCTCAAACATTATGGATTTGTAACCCTCGCATAATTCCATATCCGGTTGAATGCATAGATCTTTATAATTCAAACCTTCAATACCCTTTTCTCCTTCGACACTCTGGGCCCTCTCGAATAACTTCTTTAACTCCTCAGCTATGTTCTTGATAAGCAGATCCTTTTCGGTAGGTTTGGGTGTGTATTGGGTTTGTTGCGGTATGTATGGTACAGTTTTCACATATATGGGGTTGCTTTGGTGGGTACCAGGGACTTGAGTGTATGGATGATCATTGATGGATGCCTGGGGTAGATTGTGGGTAGGTTGTGGTATATTTTTAGGAGTGGGGTAAGTGGCAATTTATGGGTGTGGAGTGGTCTCTTGATGGTGTTGCTGCAGAACTTGCAATAGTGGAGGGTTCAGGTTTTGTGGGATGTGGTGGTGTGGTCCTGCTGAGTGGTGGGGGGATTTTGTGGAGCTTGGGGTTGCATGTTCTGTGGCTGTGGATTCTATGGTTGCGGTGGGTTTTGAGTAGTGGCATTTTGGTAATTGATATCATGCATATTTAAGGTAAGGGACAGGTTGGCGACATTGTGAACATGCTCTAGTTCGCCCGGTAATTCCATAATCTTTTGTTCTAATCGCAGAACCAATTTGTTCTGCCCCGGTAGACTTCTTTCTTCCGATGTCGCTACGTTCTCCACTAAAGGAGCATTGTCTTTCCTATTGCCACTCAAATCATACATCTTTTCTTTACTTTTGCTTTTGATATTGTTAGGATGGGTAGGAGGTGGAGGACCTCTAGCTCTAGTGTGGTGTGATGATGTTGCCAGAGTGTACGAACCAACCTTTGGAAATGAGAATACTCAAAATAAAGAAAACAAAAGGTAGCCCAATTAGTAAGGTGAAAGCAAAAAGAGCCTTGCGGTATTTAAATAGATAGCACATAAGACATTCAATAGTTCGCATCCTAATTTGGGGACCTCGTTGTCCCCAAGGTAGGCCCAAGTGACAGATAGACTTGGAGAAATTTGTACCAACACTGTTTCATCCCATTAACGCGAAAATAGATAAAAGTTTTCTATTACTAAATCAAAATAATGAAATAGAGTTACTAATGGAACAATGCATTATTACATCAATTCTAGAACAAAATCTAAATATAATTCATTTAAAGAAAATTTCCTATTCTACTTGGTCCCGGATGGACCCTCTCCATGTCTTGCTTTCTTTGCTCCATCGATCATGTTCCCAAAGTCTCGCATGTCGAGCAACAAGTAGGCCATTGCTAGCTTTCCACCTTCTATTTAACTCATACCCTGGCAGTCCCAGAGCCTCTTTCCCGTTTTCCCCTCCAACTCCATCAATCCCTGTTCCAAATACTCTAACCTCTCTGTCGATTTGTTTTCTATATCTCTCCATTCTCTTATTACTTCCATATTTGTATTATGTTGTTCCATATGCTTTGCCTCGGATTCGAAGACTCTCTTGTGCAGCCTCTTGTATTTTACCTAAGCTTCGACCTCTTCATCTATGATCCTTCTCTTTAGCTTGACATCCAGTTTGACATCTCCCGTTATGTCATCTTCCAGCCATGAAAGGTAATAGTACATGTGTCCAACATGATACCTATCAGGCTCTATGGTCCCTTCATCTAAAATTATTTTTTGATTCCACATATGCTGAGCTTCGAATTTGAAAGGAATGACATCACATTTGAAATATGCCTTGTACAATGTCATGTGGCTACTTGGGGTATAACCTGCTTTCTTTTGGCTTGCCTCATTGCTCTTATTGGAGAATAAGGGTAAATAACTCGCAATCCAATCAACACCTCATGAGTGGATTTCTTGGATCGTATTATGAACTACTTGCTTGAAAATCATTCAAATATCTAGTGTACCTGTTCATCAGTTAGATTGTTGAAAATGTGTACCCATCCTTGACCATTCATAGGCCTTGCAAATCTCTCAGGAGCCAAGGTCATCTTCTTTTGGTGGTGGCAGGCAATATAATCATTCATCATCCTGCAAAGTAATTGCCTCTTGGGAAATGTTCCAACAACCATATCTGTAACAGAATTTTGCACCCTTCAAAGTATCCAGCCTCGTGCTTTCATCGGTCCAGGGCACGGTACAGTTTTGCTAATATCATGGGAACAATAGTGTAGGTTTGTCCCTAAATTTCTTACATCATGGTTTTGGCAACCATAGCTAGTCGAGTATGAATTTTGCATCAGGAAGATCAACAACCCAAAGAAACATACTATGAAGACATATACCTGAAGATGAATCCATCCAATAGAAGTGATGGCCAATTATTCATGATACAACCGGTATGATTTGCTATGTCCATACCGTTCATATAGAAAGTTGAATGGAATGTAAGACTTCTTCAGGCAGCTTAATTTATCATTCTTCGTGATCCCGAACATTTTTAGAAATCCATGGGGTATACGATTTTCGGGCACCAACAAACCCAGACTATCCTATGGGAGTCTAGTAAAACATCCAATTTCCTCCAAAAGATGGGTCATCTCTAAGTTTCTGAATTGAAAGGCATCCCTCTTCTTGTCCCAAAATATAGTGGCAGCTTCAATCAGTTCCCTACTTGTCTGAATGTCCATCAGGGATGGAAATACCCAGTATCCTTCTTGCATTATTCTTGTCATATTGTGGGATGGTCATTCCACCAATCAATCAACTTGGGTGAAATTGTTCTAATGATTTGACTGATCGTTTTGTGTATTGAAACTCATTCCCCCTTTTCTCATTTCTTCTAAGTTCATATGTGGTTATGTGACTTACTGAGTCGTTGGTTTGGTTTCGGGGATAATTCGGAGTGAATTAAGACACTTAGTCCCAAGGTTAGAGGCTTAAGTTGTTAGAGTTGACCAGAGTTTGACTTTTGTGTAGATGACTCTAGAATGGAGTTTTGATGGTTTCAATAGCTTCGTGTAGTGATTTTGGACTTAGGCGTATGTCCAGATATTGATTTGGAGGTCCGTAGGATGGTTTGAGGATTGTTGGCGAAAGATGGAAAGTTGAAGATTTGGAAGGTTGAGAGGTCTGATCGAGAGTTGACTTTGTTGTTACTGTGCACAAATTTTGGTTCTGGCAATGGAAGTACGTCCGTTGTGTCATTTATGACTTGTGTGCAAAATCTGAGGTCAATTGGAGTTGGTTTGATATGATTCGCCATTAGTTTTAGAAGTTCGAAGTTCATTAGATTCATTAGGATGAATTTTGGGGTGCAATTCGTGATTTCTATGTTGTTTGATATGATTTCAGGCTGAGACTAAGTTCGTATCATGTTTTAGGACCTGTTTGAATGTTTGGATGGGGTCCCGGGGGCCTAGGGTGTGATTCGGACAAAGTTCAACTTCATTTTTGTCTTAAGGAACACCTGATCTGATATCTGGTGTACTCTTCTTCGCATTCATGACAAAGGGGTGGCGTTCACATGGTGTTATTGATGGAAGGTAAGGTTTTCTCTTCACTCGTGACACAGGGGTGGCATTCACAAAGGTTGAGGAGGTTGTGCATCGTGATCACGAGCAGAGATCGCGTAGAAAGAATGCCAGCTTAGGGGTATCAGGCATTTAGCCTTCACATTCACGGGAGAGGTATCGCGTTCGCGTAGGCATGGGATCGACGATCATTGCGTTTGTGAATGAGGAATTTTGTAGTTGAGGAGATTTGTGCTTCGCGAACACGAGGCATCTTCTACGTTTGCGAAGAGGAAAGAACTGGGCAGACTGTTAAAGACCCAAATCGAGGGTTAGAGTATTATTTCATATTTTGAGTTATAGAGCTCGGTTCTGGGCGATTTTGGATGGGAATTTCAAGATTTTGATCGTGGCAAGTGTTTTGGACTCGGATTTGTTATTATTTCATGATTCCATCTTTGTTTTTAGCATCTAATTAGTTAATTAAAATGAAACAAATAAGGGATTTTGTGGAAACGTTTCAAAAATGAAAAATAGAGGTTTGAAGGTTGATTTGAGGTCGGAATTCGTTAATTTTGGTATGGTTGGACTCATAATCGAATGGGTGTTTTTTGAATTTGAGCATTTTGTCAGCTTTTGAGGTGCGGGCCGGAGGTTAACCTTTTGGGTGGAGTTTTTTATTTTGGTTAAAGATCTTAGCTTTATCGTATGGAGTCGAGTCTTAGAGCTTGTATTGATTATACTAAGTTGTTTGTGACTAGATTAGAGTCGTTCAGAGGCCGATTCGCGAAGCTAAGGCTTGTTGGAGTAGTGAGTTGTGCGTTTTGAGGTAAGTAACAATTCTAAACTTATAATTGAAGGTATTTATCCCTGGAATACGTGTTATTTGTGTTGTGTTGGGGTGACGCACATGCTAGGTGAAGGGCGTGTGGGCGTGCACCTTGGTAATCATGATCCGGTTGATTCTTTTGTATTGTGTTGTTATCAAGTCTTGTTCTATCCACAAAATTTTAAATTTTAGAGTAATTGAATTGTGATTCATGGTAGAAATCATGTTTAGGCTATGTGCTTATTCTGTTGAGACCTAGTGTGGTTATTTCTGTTGTTTTGAATTATCTTCTTTAACTACAGTTATGTACTCAATCATGATACTTCATTTTCATATCATATCTCAGTCTCTATTATCATTTACTGTTACATCATATGTTATTATTGTTTGAGCTAAGTAGTACGAGATTGTGAGCCTTAAGACTTGAGATATTGATGACTGAGGTGGGCCTGAGAGCTAGGTTGTGAGTGTTATTGTGGATCGGGTTGCACACCACAGCAGGCCTTATTGGCTTATTTATTATTATGGATCGGGCTGCACACCACAGCATTCCTTATAGGCTTTAAATTAGCACTTGGGCAGGACCGCCCCTCCAAAATCTGACATACTAGCAGAGAACACAATCACAGTGATATATTTACATGTACTTTGGTGAGGAGGATTGCTGTCAGGCACCCCTACAGTGCTGAGTGATCATGTGTGGATTATGTGGGCATTTCGCAGACTATTGAGTATTTCGGAGAGAGTGAGTACTTGGGGATATCACATTGAAATCACACATTTGAGATGCATATTTGACATGTAGGTATAGAGATGTACCATTACTCATGCTAGCTATACTTAACATGTTCTTATTAATGTTAGTATTTAATTATGAACTTGAAAGCATGCCTAAATATTTATACCCTAAACGAGTTGATTGTAGATATTTGTCTGAGCTCTTTATTGTCATTGTCACTATTATACATGTATTGTCATTATATTGGTTCTGACTTTATCCTTCTAAGCTCGTCACTTCGTTCATCCCAAGGTTAGTTCTGTTACTTATTGAGTACATGGGGTCGGTTGTACTCATACTACATTGTGCACTTTGTTTGCAGATCTAGGTACATCTAAACGTGGTGATTGCTAGGTTTGTGCTAGTACCTTCTCGGAGACTTCAAGGTAGATTGTATGATGTCCGCAGACCTTGACTCTATTTTCTTTTATTTCCTTCAGTACTTTCTATTACTCCGAAAGTTGTATTAGAGTTTTTGGTTTATCTGGATATTTAGTAGTGCTCATGTACGTATTGACACTCGATTTTGGGGTTGTTGCAATAGCATTTCAATTATTTTTATCAGATGTTTATGAGATTTTTTACTGTTGAGCTTATTGAAACATGTTTTATTCAAATGCTTAGTTGTTATGTGACTGCCGGCTTGCCTAGCAAGTGTGTTAGACGCCATCATGACGGTTGGGATTTTGGGTCTTGATAAGTTGGTATTAGAGCCCTAGGTTGCTTAGGTCTCACGAGTCATGCGCATGTTTTGTAGAGTCTTCCGGATCGGTACGGAGATGTATGTACTTATCTTCGAGAGGCTACCGAACCATTAGGAAACTACAACGTTCTTGTACTCTTGTCCTGTGGATTTGTTGATTCTAGAATATGAATTTTTATTCTTCTATTCTCTCACAAATGGTGAGGACACATACGACCGAATCAGGCAGAGGGCCACCAGTACTACAAACTAGGACCGCGAGAGGCCGAGGTATGGCTCGCATTACAACTAGTGTAGCACCTATGGAGCCACTAGTTACTCCAGTTGAGGAGCAGATACCAGATGTTGTTGAGTCAGTTGGACCAGCTCAGGCACCAGCTCTACCCCTTGTGATCCCAAGCCTTTAGGAGGCCTTAGCCCAAATTTTTACTGTGTGCACGAGCTTGGCTCAGGCAGCCCCAGTTCCTGTTGCACCAACCACTTCTTAGACCGGGGGAGGTGCTCAGACTCCTGGCGCCCATACTCCTGAGCAGGTAGCTCAGGGTCTCCAGACACCGAGGGTACTACTAGCTCAGCCGGTTGCTGTTACTCGGGCCAAGGTTATCCCACCTATGAGTGGTGAAGAGCAGAAGAGACTACAGCGATTTGGGAGGCTTTAGCCTCCAGAGTTCAGTGAGGTAGAGTCTGAGGATGCTCAGGATTATAGTGTCAACAGATCCTTTGCAAAATGGGTATCTTGGAGGCTAGTGGGGTTATACTCACTTCATTTGAACAAACAGGGGCACCCTATACATCGTGGGAGGCCTATGAGTTGAGCAGGCCAGCCGACGCTGCACCACTTACGTGGCATGAGTTCTCAGTTCTTCGTTTAGAGAAGTTTGTTCCACAGACTCGTAGGGAGGAGTTGTGAAGGCATTTTGAGTAGCTACGCTAGGAGGGTATGACAATGACTCAGTATGAAATGATCGATATTGCTAGGCGCTTGGAGTCAGTTCGTAGGCTTGAGCGCAAGGAGCGGGAGGGTAAGAGGCCCCGTGTTTCAGGTGGTTTCAGTGGTACATCATCTGAAGGTCAGTCCTATCACAACAGGGGTAATCCTTATTGGCCCGCTAAGATGGCTTGTCCGGTTCATCGTGGTGCATTAGCTAGTCTTGGTTCATACAATGCTCGTCCGAGACAGTCATCTTTAAATGCTCTCCCAGCTCAGAGTTCATCCTGGTGTCCAATGAGGGGATCAACGTGGATCAGAATAAGATTGAGGTAGTTCAAAGTTGGCCCAGATCGTCTTATACCACTAAGATTCGAAGTTTTCTTGGCCTGGCCAGATATTATCATCGTTTTGTGGAGGGTTTCTCGCCTATTGCTGCACCTTTGACTAGATTGACCCAGAAAGGTGCCCCATTCAACTAGTCTGATGAGTGTGAGGAGAGCTTTCAGAAGCTCAAGACTTTCTTGACCACAAATCCAGTTCTAGTTTTGCCTTCAGTATTGGGTTCATATATAGTTTATTGAGATGCTTTTCGGATTGGTATTGGGTGTGTCTTGATGCAGGAGGGTAGAGTGATTGCTTATGCTTCACGCCAGTTGAATCCCCATGAGAAAAACTACCCCGTTCATGATTTAGAGTTGGCAGCCATTGTTCATGCATTGAAAATTATGAGACACTATCTTTACAGTGTGTCTTGTGGGGTTTTCACAGATCATCAGAGTCTACGACACTTGTTTAAGCAGAAGGATCTAAACTTTAGGCAGCGAAGGTGGTTGGAGCTATTAAAGGACTATGATATCAAAATTTTGTATCATCATGGGAAGGCTAATGTGGTGGCCGATACCTTGAGCAGAAAGGTTGTGAGTATGGGTAGCCTTGTATATATTCCAGTTTGTGAGAGATTGCTAGCACCAGATGTTCAGACTTTGGCCAATTAGTTTATGAGGTTAGATGTTTCGGAGCCTAGTCGGGTTCTTACTTGTGCGGTTTCTGATGGTTGGCTATATTCTCATGTTTTAGTCGATTATTACACTCCAATTTACTGCACTTTAGTTGAGTTTAAGCATTAATCGCTAGTGTTTTGCACTAATTATGTGTTTTATGCCTTGTAGGAGTGATTTCGAGATATGTAGATGTTATGGAATGAATTCAAGTGATTTGGATCTTTGAAGTCTAAGTAAAAGCCCAAGAAATTAAGCCGGGATCGTGTTCGTGGATCAACGGATGATATTGGAATGAAACGAATAATCGAGGAGGCATATTGCGAAGTGTCTAGTAAAATGCACATAACGTTTAGCTCGAAACTCCGTTTGGGCTCCACAATATATTGTGGGAAAGCTAATTCTAAAGGCTACAACTTTCATGATTTACATGCTTTCACATTCCCAACAGAACAGGGTGAACAGTGCACGGAAACTGCGTGGCCGCGCACTAACCGTGCATATGGGGCAGAACAGTGTGAAAAGTGCGTGACCGCGCACGTCCAACTCCGGAAACCTGTCCATTTTTGCGTAGGAGAAGGTGTATTTGTTTGGTCCCTACCCTACTTGGTATATGTACATAGAAAAATGGTATTTTGAGGACTTTTGACACATCTAAGACCTAAGGAGGCTAGTGAGAAGTTGGAGAAGGAAGAGCACAAGGAATACATCATTCAATCCCAACTAAAGACAAGGGTTTGAATTGTTTTATGATTTTTCTTTACTTTAAACTTAATTGTGATGAATTACTCCATGTCTCTGGTGTAATTCTTTCTTAGGAATTGATGGATTTGGTGTTTTGAGAACTATTTGTGGATATTAACTCTAGCTTTATGTATTGAATCATTTTGAGTGTTTATATTATTGCATATATATTCACATGTTTATATAATTGAAAGATGCATAATTTTTTATGTTTTGCATTATCTTGTTGGTTGAATTCATTGATTCTTCTTAGTAATCGAAAGAGGCTAGTTGAATTATTGTTTAGACCTAGTTAGGAGAATAATCGAAAGAGGATCTCCTAAAGATTAACCCGCTACAAATTTTTGCATATCTTCACTGAGCATAACTTAGTATATATTGTGAGGTTGAAAATTAATCGAGATAGGAGTTTCTACTGAACGTTTGAACTAATAATATAGTGAATTCGAGAGACTCACTTGAACCATAAAGTGAAGTAACTAGAGTTAATTCCCAAACAAGTATCTTGCACCTATCCAATCAACCCCTATTTTTCCCATTGATATCTTCTTTGCTTACTCTTTTTGTGATGGTCATTAGCCAATAGTTTAGACTTTTAGTAAATTTTAGTTTTAATTCACACAACTCTAAATTGTTGATCATCTTGGATAGCAATTAAAACTAGAAGCTACGAAAACACTGTTTAAATCCAATCTCTGTGAATGCGATATGTTTTATACTATACTCTACTAGCGAGCAAAAGTTTAGTGTTATGTTTTTAGCTCATCAAATTTTGGCGCCGTTGCCGGGGATTGGTAATCAAAAGTGTTTGAAATAGTTTGTAGCTTTCATAGTGGGTGAAGAGACAGTGACGTTTGAGATAAATGTAGCAACTAGGGTGAAAAAGGAGAAGCCAGTTGCAAGTGTTCAGTGGAAGGTAAAGAGTTCAGAAGAGAAGGCTCCAGTGATTGAGAAAGACAAGTGTGGGGTATACCCCAAGAAGGCTGAGAAGAAGCTGTCTGCATGGATGTGTGCACTAGTTCGGACGTGTGGAATGGAGCTCGACTTTGATTCAGACCTCGACTAGAGATTCAAGGAAGTTTTCTCTACTTTATGCTCTTTAATTGTGTGTCATGGGGACATGCCACAACTTAAAGTATGGGGTGGGGGATATTTGTATGTTGTATGTATATGTGTTAGTTTTTTTCTTTTTAGTAGTTAGCAATATTGAAAATCCATAAAAAGTTTTAAATTTTTTGTCTTTTCCCAACGATGGATATCATTCGAAAGGTTTCTTGAGGGAATTAAGTCGAAAGAAAAAGGCAAAAAGATTTTCTTTTGTAGTTAGTGTATGAATTCCCCCTTGGTTTTTCTTTGTGACGCGGTTCTTTTCCAATGGTTTTATTTGAACCGGGTGTAGTTAGGTTTTGTTTTTAGGAGTAGGGAAACCTTGTGCTATGTTTGAATTGAAGACAATGTCTCTTGACTTTATTATGCCTTGAGAATAGTGAGTGTATTAGTTTTGGCGCTTAGGATCAGTTTTTTGACTCTTGTATAAGTACCTTAAACTGTATGATCTTAACTTTGCTTAACTGCTTTGACTAGAGTGTCTTGATGATCCAATCTTGAGGGAGTTATATGCCATGTGTTTGTGAGGTTTGTATGATTCTGTGCATTACATTTGATGTCTAGAACTTGCCCCGTGTGTTTTCAAAGAGAAATAGTAGTCTTGTTTAGTTTTGGAAGTGATATAGGTATTTCTTTGTTGAGCCAGATATACTTTTACCCACCTTACTGTTATGTATCTTAGTTAACCCCTTTGAGCCTGTAATCTTTTTTCTTTAGCAACCACATTACAAGCCTTACCCATTTGTTTGAATTGACCATCTATTTGAACTATTTACCTCCCATGAGCACTTAAAATTGTTATGAACTTTGTAAAAGTTGAAGTGCGGGGTAGTAGGTTTGGCTTTTGAGTGGAACTATTAAAATAAGGAGAAAGGTGCAATGTTTTGAAAAAGGTAAGAGTCTCTTGAATTGAGAAAAAAAAGAGAAATAAAAAAAATAGTTGTATTATTGTGAACGAGATTCATTGATAAGTGGTAACTCTTGATGTAATAGTGCTTAAATAATTTGGGGAGTTAATGCATGTTGATATCAAGGTGGAGTATGGTTTGACATAAGTATGGGGTTTTGAATGTTAAAGTGTATGTATTAAAGTGGTTAGGGAGGTGTAGTCACTCTTATATCTAAATGTATCCTACCCGTCCCGCAACCTACATTACAACCAATAAAAGTCGTACTTGATCCTTGAATGAATGAGCTCAATTAGTAGAGTAGCACACTACGGGCAAGCGTATGGTTCATCTTTTGTGGCATATGAATGTTGTTTCTGAGAGTGAGTGAATTCTCTTTCTCTTGAGTTCCTGATTGTTCTTAATTTTTATTGTGTGTGGAACTATTCTCTTTAGTTGTGTGAGGGCACATGATTCATGAAGGAAAGGTAATATCATTGACCTCTATGTTAGAGTAAGTGAGTGAGTTGTGAATAATGCATGGTACTTGTGAGGCAAATCTTGAGGTGAAGATGTTACACTATTGTGCTTAGTCTATTTTAAATATTCTTGGTGTGATGAGTTAGGAGAGTTGTTGAGTAAGGTTGTGTCTATATAAAGTGTGGTTTGATTGCTTGACGACCAACAATGGTTTAAGTGTGGGGTATTGATGGTAGGCTATATTCTCATATTTTAGTCGATTACTACATTCCAATTTACTGCACTTTAGTTGAGTTTAAGCTTTAATCGCTAGTGTTTTGCACTAATTTTGTGTTTTATGCCTTATAGGAGTGATTCCGAGCTATGTAGATGTTATGGAATGAATTCAAGTGATTTGGAGCTTTGAAGTCTGAGAAAAAGCCCAAGGAATTAAGCTGGGATCGTGTTCGGGAATCAACAGATGATATTGAAACGAAACGAAGAATTGAGCAAGCATATTACGTAGTTTCTTGTAAAATGCACATAACCTTTCGCTCGGAACTCCGTTTGGACTCCACAATATACTTTTGGAAAGTTAATTCAAAGGGATACAACTGTGTTTTATGTGTTTTCAAATTGCCAACATGAAAAGGGTGAAACGTGTGCGGCAAGTGCGCGGTCGCGCACTGACCGCCCATATAAGGAAGAACAGTGTGAAAAGTGCGCGGTCAAGGGCGCGGGCACACTTCCAAGTGCGCGGCCGCGCACGTCCAACTCCGGAAAAGTGTCTTTTTTTGCGTAGGAGAAGGTGTAGTTGTTTGGGCCTGACCCTACTTGGTATATATACATAGAAAACTGTATTTTGAGGACTTTGACACGTCTAAGACCTAAGGAGGCTAAGGAGAAGTTGGAGAAGGAAGAGCACAAGGAATCCATCATTCCATCCCAATTCAAGACAAGGTTTTGGATTGTTTTACGTTTTTTCTTTACTTTAAACTTAATTGTGATGAATTACTCCATGTCCTTCCTTAGGGATTGATGGATTTGGTATTTTGAGAATTGTTTGTGGATATTAACTATAGTTTTATGTATTGAATCATTTTGGGTGTTTTTATTGTTGCATATATATTCACATGTTTATGTAATCGAAAGAGGCATAATTTGTGATGTTTTGCATTATCTTGCTGGTTGAATTCGTTGATTCTTCCTAGTAATCGAAAGAGGCTAGTTGAATTATTGTTTAGACCTAGTTAGGAGAATAATCGAAAGAGGATCTCCTAAAGATTAACCCGCTACGAATTCTTGCATACCTTCACTGAGCATAACTTAGTATATATTGTGAGGTTGAAACTTAATCGAGAGAGGAGTTTCTACTGAACGTTCGAACTAATAATATAGTGAATTCGAGAGACTCACTTGAACCATAGAGTGAAGTAACTAGAGTTAATTCCCAAACAAGTATCTTGCACCTATCCAATCAACCCCTATTTTTCCCATTGATATCTTCTTCGCTTACTCTTTTTGTGATTGTCATTAGCCAACAGTTTAGACTTTTAGTAAATTTAGTTTTAATTCACACAACTCTAAATTGTTGATCATCTTGGATAGCAATTAAAACTAGAAGCTACAAAAACACTATTTAAATCTAATCCCTGTGGATAAGCTATTTTCTATACTATATTCGACTAGCGAGCATAAATTTAGTGTTGTGTTTTTAGCTTGTCAGTTTCTCGGTCTTCTTTGTATGAGAGCATCAGAGAGCGTCAGTATGACGACACAGTGCAAGGAGGTTTTTATTGGAGATGATGGCGTGTTACAGATGCAGGGTCAGATTTGTTTGCCCAATGTGGATGGGTTGCATGAGCTAATTCTTGAAGAGTCCCACAGTTTGCGGTATTCCATTCATCTGGGTGCCGCCAAGATGTATCAGGACTTGAGGCGTCACTACTGGTGGAGAAGAATGAATAAAGATATAGTGGAGTATGTGTCTCAGTTCTTTAACTATCAACAGGTGAAGTACGAGCATCAGAGGTCGTGTAGGTTGCTTCAGAGACTTGAGATTCCCGAGTGTAAATAGGAGCATTTTACCATGGACTTTGTTGTTGGGCTCTCACGGACTTTGAATAAAGTTGATGCAGTTTGGGTGATTGTGGATCGGTTGACTATGTTCGCACATTGCGTTCCGGTCGTGACTATCTATTATTTAGAGTGGTTGGCTCAGATCTATATCCGCAAGATTGTTCGTCTTCATGATGTGCATGTGTCCATTATTTATGACTGGGGCATGCAATTCAGATTGTAATTTTGGAGAGCAGTGCAGCGAGAGTTGGGCATATGGGTTGAGTTGAGTACAACATTACATCCCCAAATGGACGGATACTACGACCGTACCTTTTAGATCTTGGAGGGTATGTACGCTCTTGTGTTATGGATTTCAGGGGGTCTTGGGATCCGTTTCTACTATTTTTAGAGTTTGCCTACAACAACAGCTACAAATTAAGTATTTACATGTCTCCATATGAGGACTTATATGGGAGGTGGTGTCGATATCCAGTTGGTTGGTTTGAGCCGGAAGAGGCTAGGTTGTTAGGCACTGATCTATTTTGAGATGCCTTGGAAAAAGTCAAGTCGATTCAGGATCGGCTTCGTACGGCACAGTCTAGATAGAAGAGTTACGCTAATTGGAAGGTTTTTGATGTTGCATATATGGTTGGAGAGAATGTATTTCTCAAAGTTTTGCCCATGAAGGGTGTGATGAGGTTTGGGAAGAAGGGCAAGTTGAGCCCTCGGTATATCGGTCCTTTTTAGGCTTGAAATAGTTGGAGAGGTGGCCTACAAGCTTGCATTGTCACCTAGTCTATCGGGTGCTCACCCAGTGTTTCATGTTTCTATGCTCCAGAAGTATTATGGCGACCCGTCGCATGTTTTGGACTTCAGCACGGTTCAGTTAGATGGAGATTTGACTTACGATGTGGAGCCGGTGGCAATTTTGGATCGACGGGTTCTAAAGTTGAGATCAAAGAATATAGCTTCATTGAAAGTTCAGTGGAGAGGCCAGCCAATCGAGGAAGCTACTTGAAGACCAAGCGGGAGATGCGGAGCAGATATCCACACCTATTTGAGACTTTGGGTATGATTCTAAACCCGTTCGAGAACGAATGTTTGTTTAAGAGAGGAAAAATATAACGACCCGGCCGGTCGTTTTGTGTATTGTAGCTCTGTTCCCCCATTTATCACTTCTTCTATGTTCATTTGTGGTTATGTGACTTGTCGGGGTGGTTGGTTTGATTCCGGGGATGATTCAGAGTGAATTGGGACACTTAGTCCCAAGGTTGGAGGCTTAAGTTGTTAAAGTTGACCGGAGTTTAAATTTTGTGTAGACGACTTCAGAATGAAGTTTTGATGGTTACAATAGTTTCGTGTGGTGATTTCGGACATAGGCGTATGTCCAAATATTTATTTGGAGATCCGTAGGTTGGTTTGGGGCTTTTTAGCAAACGTTGGAAAGTTGAAGGTTTGGAAGGTGGAGAGGTTTGACCGAGAGTTGAATTTGTTGATACCGGGCTTGGATTTTTGTTCCGGGATTTAGATTAGGTCCGTTGTGTCATTTATGACTTGTGTACAAAATTTGCGGTCAATAAAAGTTGGTTTGATATGATTCGGCATTAGTTTTAGAAGTTGGAAGTCCATTAGTTTCATCAGGCTAGAATTGGAGTACGATTCATGATTTCGATGTTGTTTGATGTGATTTAAGGCTTCGATTAAGTTCGTATCGTGTTTTAGGTCATGTTGGTATGTGTGGACGGGGTCCCTGGGGCCTCGGGTGTGATTCCGATGAAGTTCAGCTTCATGTTTGCCTTAAGGAAATGCTGATCTTATATCTGGTGTACTCTTCTTTGTATTCGCGACATAGGGGTCACGTTCGCTTTGTTTTATTGATGGCAGGTAATATTTTCTATTCGCGCTCTCGACACAAGGGTCGCATTCGCGAAGGCTTGAGCAGGCTTTGCATCACGATCACGAGACGAGAGAGGTATCGCGTTCGCGTAGGCATGGGATCGATGGTCTTCGCATTTGCGACTGGGTCATCACGTTCGCAAAGGAGGAATTTTGCAATTGGGGAGATTTCTGCTTCGCAAACGCGAGGCATCTTCCGCATTAGCGAAGAGGAAGGAATTGGGCAGAGTGTTAAAACCCCAAATCGAGGGTTAGAGTATTATTTCATATTTTGCGTTGTAGATCTCGCTTTTGGGAGAGTTTGGAGGGGACTTTTAAGATTTTGATCGGGGTAAGTGTTTTTGACTCTGATTTGTTAGTATTTCATGATCCCATCTTTGTTTTTAGCATCTAATTAGTGAATTAAAGTGAAGAAATGGGGAATTTTGTGGAAACTTTTCAAAAATAAAAAATGAAGGTTTAAAGGTCGATACAAGGCCGGAATTGGATGATTTTGGTATGGTTGGACTTGTAATCGAATGTGCGACCATAATTTATGGATTTTGTTAGGTTCCGAGGTACGAGCCTTGGGTTGACCTTTTGGGTTGACCTTTTGATTTTGGTTAAAGATCTTAGCTTTATCTTATGAAATTAATTCCTAGAGCTTGAATTGATTATACTAAGTTGTTTGTGACTAGATTCGAATTGTTCGGAGGCGGATTCGCGAGGCAAGGGCTTGTTGGAGTAGTGAGTTGCGCATTTTGAGGTAAATTACATTTCTAAACTTGGAATTTAGGGTATTTATCCCTGAAAAACATGTTATTTGTGTTGTGTTTGGGTGACGCACTTGCAAGGTGACGGGCTTGTGGCATTCACCGTGGTAATCATGATTCGGTTGATTGTTTTGTATCGTGTTGTTATCAAGTCTTTTTCTATCCGTGAAATCCTTACTTGTTTTGACTAATTGAACTCTCATTAATGTTAGAAATCATGTTTAGGCTATATTCTTATTCTATTGATACCTAGTGTGGTTATTTCTGTTGTTTTGAGTTATCTACTTTAACTACAATTATGTACTCAGTCATAATCCTTCATTTGCATATCATATATCCGTCTCTATTATCATTTAGTGTTACATCACATGTTATTATTATTTGGGCTGAGTATTACGAGATTGTGAACCTTGAGACTTGAGAGATTGATGACTAAGGTGGGCTTGAGAGCCAAGTTATGAGTGTTATTGTGGATTGGGATGCACGACGCAACATGCCTTATTTTCTTATTTATTATTGTGGATCGGGTTGCACGCCGCAGCAGGCCTTATTGGCTTTATATTACCGTTTGGGCACGATCCGTTGGCTTTATATTAGCGTTTGGGCACGATCCGCCCCTCTGGAGTCTGTCATACCAGCAGTGAGCGCAAGCACAGTGGTGTATATATATATATATATATATATATATATATATATATATATACACACACGTGCTTTGGTAAGGGGCATTGATGCCAGGCACCCGTAACGTGCTGAGTGATTGTGTGTGGATTGTGTGGGCATTTGGCAGATAGATTGAGTATTTCGGGGAGAGTGAGTACTTGGGGATATCACCGTGAAATCATACATTTGACATGAGTATTTGACATGAGTATTTGACATATAGGTATAGCGATGTACCATTCTTCAAGCTAACTATACTTAACATGTTCTTATCAGTGTTGGTCTTAAATTGTGAACTTGAAAGCATGTCTAAATTTTTGTACCCTGAATGAGCTGATTGTAGAAATTTATCTGAGTTCTTTATTTTCATTGTTATTATTATACCTGTATTGTCATTATATTGGTTTTGACTTTATCCTTCTGAGCTCGTCACTTCTTTCAGCTCAAGGTTAGTTCTGTTACTTATTGAGTACATGGGGTCGGTTGTACTCATACTACACTCTACACTTCGTGTGCAGATCAAGGTACATCTGGACGTGGTGATTGCTAGATTTGTGCTAGTACCTGCTCGGAGACATTGAGGTAGCTGCTATGATGTCTCCCTCCTAATTTGGTTAATTAAGTGATAATAGTCAACACGTGGCACATTTTCTCCAAGTAATGCACATAGTATGAATGTGTCTCTCGGGATTGTAGAGATCCCTTTGGGCTTTGGATAAGGTTTATCTAAACGGATTTAATACACCATAGGTATTTAATCCATCATAGGTTTTACATGATGCATGCATATTTTTTATCATAGTAGGTTTCTAAAGGGTCTAGACCGGTACTCTCAAGCGGACGACTTGAGAGGGAAAGGCACCGAACCGTCGACTGCACCACTGATCGATTAGTGTACTGCCCATTTGCCTTTTCGATTTGACAAGGGTATTTTCGGGTAGCGCAGACACTCATCAAGTGTCGCTATGTTGATAATAGGCACGAGTGGAATATGATGTTGAAAGCACGTTTATGCAAAAAGCGATAACATATAGTCAAGTAATTGTCCATAGTAAAAACACATAACAACAGTATTAAATAATGTGATAAAAATAAGCAAGAAAGGGAAAAGAAAAGATAAGGAAAACGGTTAGCATGGTTCACCAAATTCGAAAAGCATAATTAAATCAATAAAGCAAATAGAGGGGCGGGTAAAGGGAGATACATGAAAGAAAACAAATAGAGCAATCCAATAAATAATCCCACAAAGGCAAAAATCCGTCATGGTAAATGCCTAAGTATATCCCTAGCAGAGTCGTTGTGCTGTCGAGCCCTGTTTTCTGACGAAAGTTGGTTTCGACATGTGACAATTCTTTTAAACGAGTATTAAAAAAGAAGAGTCGACACCTAACGATTTAAGGTGCGTTAGGGCACCTATTAGAAAATAACTATGTTTTAGCTAGTCAACATCACCAAATATCGAGCAAGAGCTCAAATTAACTCAAAGAGAAAGTGTTAGGCACTCTTTGAGGTCCACAACTGTAGGTCCCGGCCGAATTTTATAATATGTGGAAGTTATCGAATTATAGCTAGTTATTCTAAGTGAGAATGCAAATGAGTTTATTATTAAACTAAAGAAGCAATGGTTTGGGTAAGCGATTGGTTATTCTAAGTGAAATAAATAATCGAAGAAATAACACACAAATAATGCAAAAAGAATAATTCAGAAGAAGAGACTTTATTTATAAACTAAATTGTACAACTATTTGGAGGCTACAATGTATAACTTAGTTAAATCTAGCTTCCAACAAACTAAATATACAAGGAACAATTAGACACAATGGGGG
>AWOL01S0021957.1:0-28729 GCA_000715115.1 Nicotiana otophora | reverse complement strand
CCTTTGACCTCGTCAAGTCCATCTAGGGTCGTAGACTCAAGTGCTTGGAAGTTATGCAAAACTTCCCCCATGTGCTGGTTTAGAGCATCTAAACTAGCTTCAGTGAGACCCATTCTCACGTTTAAAGGATTTGAGACAGAAGCCTCACAATCTTCACCATGTCTAACCTGTTGTGGGGGCAGCGGTAATGCTGGTACCTCACTTGTTACGGCTATGGTGGGATCTCGAACTTTGCTTGTTCCTCTCTTCTTTGGTTTCTGCCGCTTTGTTGGTGACTCGTCTCTGCCACGAATGTTGTCTAAGTTGACGTTATCTCCATCAGTTGCCATGGTCGATAACCTTTGCTCCGATACCACTTGTCGCGGACCCGTTTTCTGGGGGCTCAGCGAGGGCAGCAAGATAGCCTGACTACTACTCTTGCTTCAGCCCTTAACAAGAAACTAGCACAAAATCGTGCTTTGGACCAAGGCAATCACACAAACTCAAAGGTTGGAGGGATAACGAAAATAGAAAGACACAAAGATGGGAGGCCAAGGCCAATTTTCGGGGTTTATCTCATATACAAAAGAAGGAAATACAAGTAAAGAGATCTGTCTTCTAACAAGACTTATGTATCCTATTTATACACAAAAATGCCCACAGGCAACTAAGTTGGCTGTGGGGCCGGCCAGTCTGGAATGCACTGCTCTTTGCTGGATTCCTGGAAGATGTTGGCAGTCCAGGTTTTAAGTGACTTGTCCAGCTGCTGTGGTCCCTTCCTTGCTGGCAGGCATTTGCTCCCAGATTCCTCCAGACAGGATGTGGCCCTACCTTGCGGCGCAGCACTTGACTTTGCTGGCGGAAAGTAGCCTCTATGAGGGCCCGGACAGCCTGTCGGATTGATGCCTCCATGTGCAAAGACCTTCTGGTCTTTGCCAGCCCAGTTTGGCTCGTTTGGCAGCCCTTTAGGCGGCGAATTTGGGCGAAAAATATGCGGGTCGGAACATAAGGGTATTCAAATAGAAAAATATCTTTTGTCGCCAATGCGTGAAACCAATCCAGAAATATTTTTCGGGCTTTTCTGTTGGTGCTGGTACCAATGCCGGTGTAGGTGTTGTTCGGCTTGTCGATGCATTGGCAGTCACCATTGGAGTAGATGGGTTTCCGTTCTCAGTCGTCATTTCTGTAAAAAAACAATGACGCAAACAAATCTTTAATATACAGTGAAGTTTTAATATCTTCGAACCGAATAAAACTGGAGTAGAAAATCACGTAGATTTTAATCTCCAACGGAATAGAAAATCACTAGGATTTTAATCTCCAATGAAAATAATTAATAAAACATAATATATTTAAAATACAAAGATGGAGTAGAAAACCACGAAGGATTTAATCTCCAAATTGGGAGTAGAAAATCATACATGTTTTAGTCTCCAGAACAGTGTATACAACATAAATACAGAATATAAATTTAAGTTCCTTAAGCTTGTGAGTAATCTGTATTTGTAAAATAATTTTGGAAACAAAAACAACAAAAACAGAAATGTAGAAGAAGCAAAAATTAATTCGAGCCCACTGAATGTACAGTATTTTCTTAAGGAACTTAATCCCTTTCGGGTACTCAAAGTTTTGGATTATTTCCTCATAGGATAGAACGTATTACATACTGGTGTAGCGGTACTTCAAACCCCAATGTATAGCGAACACAAATGGCGGCAGTGAATCACACTAACTTTGTTTGTTTTGTAAGACAATAAGGCAGAAAGGAAGAAGAGATTTTAGAATTTTCGTAATAAAAATCTAAGGGATTGGCCTGGTATTTATAGCCAACAGGTTGGGTTCAAATGAAGAGGTTCAACTCTTCCTGATGACCTTTCGCGTAAAATGGCTATTACGTAAATGGCTATTTATGCAAAATATAGCAGGAAAATCAAAATGGAGGAAATTCAAATTACCGCTACAGAAACGTTTTATGTGGATTAAAATTACTAATTTAATTTAACTATTTAACAAATAAATTTTGTCCAAACAATTAATCAATCAATAAAATCATTTGACCAAATCCAAAGACATAGCCGAGCCGAGCGAGCGACAATGACGACGCCGCGAGACTTGACTTCTGCTCAACTCTTTAAGAGATAGAAGAAGTACAACTATATATATGCCCAACACATGAGTTTTCGTCCTCCAATATGGGATAATATTCCTTTGTAAAGGCAGGAAAATCAAAATTTTATTTTTCACTCCATTTCCCATTCACCTCAATTTTTGAACTAAAAAACCCGACAATACCCCACATGAATGGAGAATGGCTATATAACGGAAATATGTATGAAAAAACTATATGATTTGCAATCAAGGATTAATCACATCTAGATAAGTAGGTTTCCCTTTGAACTTTCCGTAGTGAACTTATGTCACGCCCCGACTATGGGGAGCGCGACCGACACTAAACCGAGATACCTCGACCGAGCAAGCCTGTACAATACCTTCTACTCAACTCACCCATGAATAAAGAGAAGATACTTTTATATCATTAATTAAACATTAAGAATTCACGTAAATAACACCAGTTCACTTCCATTAGTTACGTCTTTAACAAGTCCCCAAAACAGTACACTATACATTCGTATTTAAAGTGGAATAGATGATACTATTACAACAAGTTTAGTACAACCTTCCCAAAACAAGATACAACCCACACTATGTCTACGGAGCCTTTAACAGAAATAAACGAGTGCTACGACAGTGCCGACAACAAGTCCCCGTCTATATCTCAAAACACTATGTACATGGAACAAGAGATAAAGGACCACGGAATGAAGTGGGGCTCACCAAGTCAGTTAAGGAGAGGGTGTGTTGCTATCATTGATCAATACCACCTTCTATAGAACCACTTGTATCCATTAAAGATTCAGCACCCCCGGCAAAAGGGATGTTAGTACACATGGAATAGTACTAGTATGTAAAACTAAACACCCTCATAATAGAACGAGTAACAACAAACGGAGAAGGAAATAGGAAATCAATAAGAGAATCAAATAGTATCAAGGTGTCAAGTTAGGGGAAAGGAAAATTTCAAGTAAGTTTTAATCTTTTTAAGTTGGGAGATCTTTAGCACCGATACACCACCGTATTTTAACACGGAGTCCGATCTCAGCCCGACCAGCTAAGTCGTCTCACCCCGAGACATCCACTCATAATACTACCATGTGCGTGGCATGGCGTCTGATCCTAGCCCAATTGGCTAAGCCGTCTCGCCATAATACCGTATGGGTTGACATCACATCACATCTCGCTAACAATAATATCATCCCATATAAGGGGAAATAGTTCAACACACAAATCTCATCCCATATAAGGGGAAACAATCTCATCACATTAGCACGAGGACTTACCCCTTAATCACTCCTACACCGGTACGTGTAGTTTCGGGGTTAGGTTATTTCGACCAACCCTTCTTCGATGGTTAATCGATACTCCCAAAGCACTTATTATTAAACGGATTTACCACTCATTTCATATTATTTTACATGTCATTCATGTTGTTGGCACCATTGGCCATAACACAATATTATTCTTGGCACGTTTGCCGTACTTCATAATTCATGCTCACTATTTCACTTTCAAACATCATCACGAATTGTCAATAACAAACATATCTATTCAAGACTTTAAGCACCCATTTGAGAAATTTAGGGTCTTAGGCACATGTGATTTCTTAAAAATTTTGATATGATTACTTTCATTTGGGCTTGACTTGAAGTCACAATATTTTAATACAACTCATACTTTGAACACGCTCCCGAAGAATAACATAATATGATAAGAATATTCTGGAACACATTTTGAACATATTCATATATATACATCTTTCGACACCAAACTTATTCAGAAAAGTCAATTCATAATGGACAACTCGGGACTTACAAGAACATCGTGGGAATTCAATTCTAAGAGAGAAATTTAGCAAACATACCACGCCTCGAGCTTTTTAAATTACTACAATGTTCCAAAATTCTTAGTCACTTCGACTTATTTAGAGATATAGCAAAATTGAACGTAAATTAGGAAGGAGTTCATAGTTCCAGCTCACTTGAGCATTTTATCAAACACTAGGTGTGCATTATGGTTTCAAGGTCCTCCTATGGTGGATTCTTTCATCCCACTACCCAAGGTTTACCCAAATGAGCTCAACAATCTTCCCACTGCCCTTGATCGTACATGCATGCATAATGAACAACTCCCACCCCCAAGAATTGCCTTACTCATTACTTATTTCAAATTAAATCCCAGAATTATGGGCTAGGGAGTAGAATCTTACCTCTAGGATGAAGACCTAGTGAGTCCTCCTTGTAAATTCTTCAACTTTGAGCAAAAATTGATGAATGATGAGCTTAGTAACTTCCCCTCTCACTCTGCGGTCGAATAATACATCGTAGAACTTCCCTCCAAAAATTTTCATGCTGGGGTCTGTGATGGGTTATGCGGCCCGCAAAATGATTATCCGGCCGCATAATGGATCATATAATGGTCCAACACTTTGCCCATATTTCAGCTTAAGTCTGCGACAAATCTGTTATTCGCATATCAGTTCTGCGACCGCAGAATGGACCGCATGAAAAGCCTTATACTTTAAAAAATTTTCTTCAACTCCCAATGCACTATTTAACCCAAAAATTCCTCACCACAGCGAGAAAGCTCGCCGTGAATAATCTCTATAATCATCGACACATAAGTCTGCTTTGGCACCACAAATCCCGAGTTTCAGGTAAACCTTTATGGTGCCTTACAACTTATGTCGGATATACTTGGTCAATCGGTAGATATGATATCTTTGAACCGTCAAACTTTGGTGTATACCCAGACAACCATAAGTCACAATATCAACCCTTAACAGTCTTTGGTTTTCATTATTGCGTTCATTTCAGTCGTGAACACCGCCTGGTTTCATAAGTACATAGAGAACTGGCCTTACAAAATTTTTCTTGAAGCGGTAACACTTCACACTTACATAGGTGATTCTTAAACATTTCATCTCGTAGATACACTATTTGATATACCCCTTATCAAATTTAGAAACCATTAAAAACTCTTAATGCTTTATCCTTGGTACTGAACTTGTCTCTTCATGAGAATGGACCAAAAAGTTTAGTTGACAATGTTGAACCGTCATTAATAACTTTATTTGATCTCCTTGAACCTAGATCTTGTGATCTTCAGTCTTCTAGGTAGAGTTACTGCCACAATGACTTTTTCTCGACCACAGTCCCATTTTCCATGATGATATTTCAACTACCTCTCTAGGTATGCCCTTTGTAAGTGGATCCGATACATTATTGCTTGATTTGACGTAGTCAATTGTGATCATTCCCCTAGAGAGTAATTTCCTAACAGTTTTATGTCTTCATTGTATATGATGAGACATTTTGTTATACATAATGCTGCTAGCCCTTCCGATTGCTAGTTCACGGTGGCAATGTATATATATTGGTGCCAAAGCCATCAGCTTCTTCACCGACTTTATCTAAGGCTATGAACTCAGCCTCCATTGTAGAGCGGGCAATACGAGTTTGTTTGGACGACTTCCAAGATACCTCTCCTCCACCGATAGTGAATACATATCAACTTGTGGAATTAGAATCAATTTAACCGGTGATCCAATTTGCATCACAGTATCCCCCAATCACCACAGGATATTACTATAGTGCAAAGCAAAATCTTGGGTATATTTTAAATATCCCAAAACTCATTCCATTTCCATACAATGAGATTGAACTGGATTACTCGTGTATCGACTCAATTTACTTATAGCAAAAGTTATATCTGGTTATGTACAATTCATGATATACATTAAGCATCCCAACACATGAGCATAATCCAGTTGTGATATGCTTTAGCCTTTGTTCTTTGCAAGTGCAAGCTTTACGTCAATGGGAGTTGCCAGTTTAATCTTTGGTATTAATATCCATAAGACTCCTCAAGGTTTGGCATTGCCACAATCTCATTACATTAAAACAGTACTAGAAAAGTAGCAAAAGCTATATCTGGTCATGTACAATTCATGATATACATTAAGCATCCCAATACACGAGCATAATCCAATAGTGATATGCTTTGGCCTTTGTTCTTTGCAAGTGCAAGCTTCACGTCAATTGGAGTCTTTGCAACTTTAAAATATAAGTGCTTGAACTTTTCTAGTACAGTTTTAATGTAATGAGATTACGGCAATGCCAAACGTTGAGGAGTCTTATGGATCTTAATACCAAAGATTAAACTGGCAACTGCCAAGTCATTTATATCAAACATACTAGTTAGCATACGCTTAGTTACATTTATGTTGGCAATGTCATTACTCATTATCAGCATATCATCCACATATAAACATATAATGACTATGTGATTTGGAGGATTTTTAGTGTACGCACATTTATCACATTCATTAATCTTAAAACCATTTGACAACATTGTGTGGTCAAATTTCGCATGACATTGTTTAGGTGATTGTTTTAGTCCGTAAAGAGACTTAACAAGTCTACATACCTTCTTTATTTTTCCTGAAACTACAAACCCTTCAGGTTGTTCCATGTATAGGCTGTGATGATGCCCAACGTCACTGCTAGGCAAGCCAACGGTGAACTATCCATTTAATTGTGCATTTTAATATTTTTAAAGTCATTGATTTTATTAAATAAATAAACTAAGAGTAATGATCGTAGTAATACAAAGCATGAAATAAATATAAGAGTGAAGTAGTGAAACTAATAAACAAAAATCCACGACTATCTACAAGGAATTTCCCAAAACCTAGTGTCACAAGTGCAAGAGAATTTGGTACAATATACAAAACTCCCTACAACTACTGTCTGAAGCAGAATAGATAGAAAAAATAAATATAACAACAGGAGACTCTGAGTACTGCATGATGGAGCATGGAAAGCAGGTCACCACTAGGCCTTCGGGTAATGTGGATGCGCGCCTGGACCAACACCAGATGTACCTGCCTCAAAACCTGCACAATTTGTGCAGAAGTGTAGCGTGAGTACGTAAACAACGTGTAAACAGTAAGTATCTAGTCTAACCTCAAAGAAGTAGTGATGAAGGGTCGACATTGACACTTACTAGTGGTCAATATACATGAAGTGCAAGAAATATAAGTAGGCATGAATTACAACAGTAACAATGGAATAAGAGGCAATAAATGAGTAATTCTTTAACAAAACAAAACAAGTTAAAAGTCCCAAAGTATCACAAGCTAATTTCAACAAATAAGGTCCAGCAAGTAATTATAATTTTTCAAGTCATGAAGAATATATTGAGTATAATCGTACTCTTAGAGACAACACGCATGAGTTCTGCCGAGGTCGTATGGCCCGATCCATAATAATCGTATACATACACTAACGAGGTCGTACGGCCCGATCCATGGATGCATCTCATTATATATAAATATTGCCGAGGCATTTGACCCGATCCACAAGAATAAAGAAACTCTTCGGACTACGAAATATGTGTTTACAACCCCAAGGTAAGCCCCTAAAGGAACATAAATTTTCCATCAATAATTAAACATTCTGCCAAATATCTATGTAACGAAGCTCGGTCTAACATAATCTCTATCAAGTTTTACTTATTAATACAAGCAATTAAACTAACAAGTTGAGTTCAAGTAGTGTAAGTATTGTATAATAAAGTCCTAAGTCTACCCGGACATAACATTATTTTTAACTACGTATGGACTCTCGTCACTTCGTGCCTACGTAGCACCCATAAATTATTAGCAAATAACAATTTAAACACCTATGGGGTTAATTTCATCTTACAAGGTTAGGCAAGAGACTTACCTCGTTTCCAAGTCCTCTTTCCGGTCCACAAATCACACAATTGGCCTCAAATAGGTGCCGAGCAATCCGAAACTAGCCAAAGTTCATACAAACTAATCGATATATGTTCATCAGTTCATAATTTAACTATTAGAGTAATTACCCAACCCAATTTGGAAGGTTCCTAAATTTCTCCCCCACGTCCACGTGCCCAGATTCCGGAAATATTTTGTAAATAAATGTTACCCATAACCTTACGAATTCAAATATATAATTTTTACTCAATTCCATAAACATTTTCGTGATCTAATCCCATTTTTACCAAACCCTAGATTTTTCAATAAACTCCCAGAATTTCTACAATTTTCTATGTTAAAATCTACCGATAATTTATGTATTAAACTCACATTATGTAGAAATTACTTACCTTGAGATGCTAGGTGAAAATACCTCTCCAAGGAGCTCTACAATCGGCCAAGAGTTGAGTGAAATGAAGAAAATGAGCACAAGTCCCATGTTTAACAAAGCTACTGCCCAACGATCCTTCTTCGCGGTCATGAAAGTGCCTACGCGATCACGAAGGCAAAACTACCAAGGCCCTGAAAAACCCTCTTCACGATCGCAGCAGCGCCTACGTGATCGCGAAGGCCAGCCCCTCCATTCATCGCGAACGCAACCAGCCCTTCGCGAACGCGAAGGGCATTCCTCTGACCCCTAGGCCCTCTCCCCTTCTACACGAACACGGACTTTCCTATGCGAACGCGAAGGCCAAAAGACCTAAACCTACGCGAACGCGACCTTTTGATCGCGAACGCGGATATTAATATGCCAAACACCCTAATTCCTTCTCCGTGAATGCGATACCACCTCCATGTTTGCAAAGAAGTAAACGAGAACTAGCATAGCAGCAATTTCAAACTTAGCTCTAGGTGGTCCAAACCTCACCCGAGCCACCTGGAACCCCGTCCAATTGAACCAACAAGTCCATAAATATAATACGGACCTGCTCAAACCCTAGGAACACATAAAACAACATCGAAACAAAGAATCGCACCCCAAAACCAAATTTATCTACTTATGAACTTCACACTTCTTCAACTCGCTCTGGACGCGTCGAATCATACTTAGACAACTCGGAACGACCCCAAATTTTGCGTACAAGTCATAAATCACCATACGGACCTAATCACAGGCTCAAAATCCCAAAAGGACCTCTATAACACCAAATTCTACTTCATACCAAATTTATGGAACTTGAAACCTTCAATGCGCCAACTTTTAACATTAAGCGTCAAAATGCTCCCGGATCACCCGAAACTCGATCTGAACACTCGCCCAAGTCCAAATTCATCATACGAACCTATTGGAACAATCAAATCTTGGATGCGAGTTCGTTTACTCAAAATGCTGACTCATGTCAAACTTGGCCATCTTAGGCCACTATTAAAGAACTTAGTGTTCCGATTTCAACCCGAACCCTTCCAAACCCAAACCAACCATCCCCGCAAGTCATAAAATAGTAAAATCACGTACGGGGAGTCTTAATTAGGGGAACGGTGATCTAGAAAGCAAAATGTTGGGTCAGGTTGTTACATTCTCCACCTCTTAAACAAACATTCATCCTCGAACGCATCTAGAATCACACCTGGAGAGCTGAATAAGTGTGGATATCTGCTCCGTATGTCCTCCTCGGTCTCACAAGTCACCTCCTCGACTGGTTGACCCCTCCACTGGACCTTTACCACAGAACTCCTCATAGACTTCAACTAGCAAACCAGCTTGTCAATAATGGCAATGGCTCACATCTAGTTGAACCGTGTTATAATCTAACACATGCGACCTGGCGGCATGGTACTTTCGGAGCACAGACATGAGGAAAACCGGATGAACTCCCGATAGATTGGGAGGTAAAGCAAGCTCATAAAAAACCTCCCCAACTCGCCTCAACACCTCAAATATGATAATAAACATCGGACTCAGCTTTCCGAACATCATGATACCCTTCATCAGCGAGACTTTCAAGAGAACTTTTTCGCCCACCATAAATGATAAATTACGCACCTTTTGACCCACGTAACTCTTCTGTTTAGACTGTGATGTGCGAAGTCGCTCCTGAATCAACTTTACCATATCTAAGGCATCCTGTACTAAATCGGTACCGTACAACCTAGCCTCACAGGGCTCATGCCACCCGACGGGGGAACGACATCGCCAACCATATAAAGCCTCAAATGGAGCCATCTCGATGCTGGATTGATAGTTGTTGTTATAAGAAAACTCGACCAAAGGCAATAATCGATCCTACTGCCCTCCGAAGTCAATCACACACGCTCTAAGCATATCCTCCATAATCTGAACTTCTCGCTTCAACTGGCCATCGGTCTGTGGATAAAAGGTTGTGCTGAGCTCCACCCGGGTAACCAACTCGCTCTGTACTGCTCTTCAGAAATGCAAGGTGAACTGAGGTCCTCTATCTGAAATGATGGAAGTAGGCACACCATGCAATCTAACAATCTCCTGAAAGTAAATCTGGCCAATCTCTATGATGAGTATGTAGTCACAACCGGAATAAAGTGTGCCGATTTGGTCAGCATGTCGACAATGACCCAAACGACATCGAACTTCTTCAACGTCCGTGGAAACCCCACTACAAAGCTTTTAATGATGCACTCCCACTTCTACTCCGGTGTAACCATCTGTTGGAGTAGGCCACCTAGCCTCTGGTGCTCATTCACCGCCACCAATAATGCTGCCTTACGTCACAATACATCTTCGTAGCACCTGGATGAATAGAATACCGAGAACTGTGTGCCTCCTTTAGAATCTTCTACCTCAAGCCATCAACATTTGGATCATGTAGGCGACCTTGAAGTCACAAAACACCATCATTACCGATAGTGAAATCCTTGGCACCACCTTGTAGTACCATCTCTCTAAGAATCATCAACTGCGGATCATCATACTAACAAGCCCTGATCCGCCACAACACATGCAAGAACTCGACTGGGCTATGAAATATCCAACCTCACAAGTCTGCTATATAAGGACTGAATGTCCAAAGCCAATGGCCTATCCTCTGCTGAAATGAACGTCAAACTACCCATACGAACGACCTTTCTGCTCAAGGCATCCACAACCACATTCGCCTTGCCCGGATGGTAAAGGATAGTAATATCATAGTCCTTTAGTAACTCAATCCACCTACGTTGCCTCAAATTAAGATCCCTCTGCTTAAACAAATGCTACAAGCTACGGCGATCGGTGTAAACCTCGTAGGACGCCCCAGAAAGATAATGCCTCTAAATCTTGAGAGCATGAATTACCGCGGCCAACTCCAAATCATGCACGGGGTAATTCTTCTCGTGGGGCATCAAATGATGTGAAGCATATGCAATAACTCGCCCCTCCTGCATCAATACACAACCCAGGCCAACGCGTGAAGCGTCGCAATACATAGTACACTTCCCTAAACCGGAGGGCAACACTAACATTGGTGTTGTAGTCAATGCAGTCTTGAGCTTCTGAAAGCTCACCTTGCAATCATCTGACCACCTGAACGGAGCACCCTTCTGGGTCAATCTAGCCAAAGGTGCCGCAATAGATGAGAAGCCCTCCACAAACCGACGATAATTGCCTGCTAACCCCAAGAAGCTCTTGATCTCGGTCGCTATGGTTGGACGAGGCCAACTCTGGACTGCCTCGATATTCCTGGGGTCTACCTTGGATGCAGGCATAACAGACACAATATTATCCAAAGAATTCACAAAGTATGTACAACAAGACCGCTATCTTCACATAGATAGGAACTACCGAACCTAAATGTGCCAAGCTAAGAATTACCTTCCATCCTCAAATTTACTCGAAGCCAATCATTGCTTTCTCTACATATGGCTAAGCACTGCCCTCATTACATTACATGAGGCTAAGCATGTCAAGACCCCAATTTCCCTCTGTAGGATGTTGTGACGGTACGTAGTCTCTAAGACTAGTTAAGCCTAACAAGTATGCAACATAACTAAAATATTAAGCTAAAACTCAAAACGTTAATAACTGTAATAAAAAAGATTGCAACTCAAGTATAAACAATTCCCAAAACCCGGTAGATATAAGTCACAAGCTCTAAAGAGAAATACTAAATATCCCTATATATCATAGTCTAATGGGGATAAGGAAACAATATGATAAAGATAGAGGGGGACTCCGAGGTCTGCGGACGCTGGCATATGTACCTTGAAGTCTCCACGTACGGACTAGCTCACTGATACCTGGTTTGGTAGGAGTACCTAGATCAGCACAAAAAGATGTGCAGAAGCATAGTATGAGTACACCACAATCGTACCCAGTAAGTCCGAAGCATAACCTCGGTAGAGTAGTGACGAGGTCAGGTCAAGGCCCTACTGGAAATAATAAGAAACAAGGCAGAAGATATAATAATATAATGAAATGACAAAGAAGTGAAGCAATGAGAATTTACGGAAGGTAATAACACGGAATCAAAGAGAGACAAATACTACATAAAAGGAAAGACTAATCTTTTTTAAGTTAAGGAACAATAACAACAACAACAACAACAACAACAACAACAATACAACAAATGGAGAAAATCAACAGGGGTACTCCCGAGGTACCGCCTCGTAGTCCCAAAAGTAAATATCTCACGATCTTTTCTTATATCACTGCAAGAGCCTTTATATTTTGTTTTGAAATTCATTTTCCTGAAATAGCATTCCGTGTTTTAACCTACCTTATCACACTGCATGACTTCTAGTAGTTCCCCTACTAGCCACGCGTATCAAGTCCACCTTATATCTTTGCATGTGTTTCAACACCCAGGCCTTATACCACCGCATGCGTATCAATAATCAAAATGGCACGACAAAAACCTCGTGCAAACAATAACAATCGCACGGTAGAAACCTCATGCAACAATAACAACCGCACGGTAGAAACCTCGTGCAACAACCAAACAATCATCTCAACAATAATCACGGAAACCAAAACATAACAACTGAAACAATGACATTTCAAGGATAGCAATTTCAAGTAAAGAATCCCACAGTTAAATAAGGAATATGGAGTCAAAAAAGTAGGTAATTCATCTAAGCATGTAGTAGAAGTTTCAAATAAACGATAAGACAAGTAGATAGATGAAATTAGGCTAAACATGATGACTATACATGCTAAAGTAACTCAGTTAACGCATAAAAAGGAAACTACTTGGATAAAATCGGAGTTTCAACATTTAGCCCGTGTACGCACTCGTCACCTCATATACACGACCCTCACATATCAAAAATTGTCACAACAATACCAAATTCTAAGGGGGGTTTCCCCCACGCAATGTTAGACATCTCACTTACCTCAAACCTCGCTCAATCAATCGATAAGAAGGTCTTTCCTTGGATTTTCCAACTCCGATTGGCTCGAATCTAGCCAAAATAATTTTATACTATAAATATAACTAAAGAAAACTAATTTAAATAATGAAATTATGACTTTAGCAAAGAATTGAAAAACTGCTCCAAAACGTCGACCCAATCCCACGTCTTGGAACCGGACAAAAATTACAAAATCCAAATACTCATTTGATAACGAGTCCAACCATATAGGAATTACTCAAATTCGACCTCAAATCACCTTTCAAAACTCAAAAGTTTAGTCTAGGAGGTTTTTACCATTTTCCTCCAAATTTCAAACTTAAATCCCTAATTAGATGATGAAAATAGTAATAGATTCATGAAATATAGTCCAATCCGGGTTAGAATCACTTAACCCAACAATCTCCTTGAAGAACCCTCGAAAAGTCGCCTTACATCGAGCTCTCTAGGTCCAAAATATGAAAAATGAGATGAACCCTCGATTTTGAAACTTAAATTATGCCAAGTTGTTATCCTTCTTCGCGAACTCCGAAACCTAACAAATCAAGTCCGATTGACTTCAACTTTTGCGAACGAGTCATAATTGAAATTACAGACCTACAACTTCCGAAATAGGAATCTGACCCCGATATCAAAAAATCCACTCCCAGTCAAACCTCCCAAAATCTTCCAATTTTCCAACTTTCGCCAATTAACGCCGAAATGACCTACGGACCTCCAAATCAACATCCGTACATGCTTCTAAGACCAAAATCACCATGCGAAGCTATTGGAACTGTCAAAACTCCATTTTGGAGTCGACTTCAAACAATTCGAACTACGGTCAACTCCTACGACTTAAACTTCCATTTTAGGGACTGTGTGTCCCATTTCACTCTGAAACTCACCCGAACCCGACATCAAGCGCCCCGGCAAGCCACATAACCATCAAAAGATTTAGAGAGAGCAATAAATAGGGGATCAGGGCTAATACTCGCAAAACGACCGGCCGAGTCGTTACATAACTACATACATCATTGCATAAGGCTAAGCATTACCTTTCTTTGCATAGGGCTAAGCACTGCCCTCATTACCCGTATGAGGCTAAGCACTACCTCCATCATTGCATAAGGCTAAGCATTGCCTTTCTTTTCATAGGTCTAAACACTGCCCTCATTACATTGCATAAGGCTAAACACTGCCTTCCTCTGCATAGGGCTAAACACTACCCTCATTACATTTCATAGGGCTAAGCACTGCCCTCATTACATTGCATAGGGCAAAGCACTACCCTCATTACGTTGCATAAAGCTAACATTGCCTTTCTCTGCATAGGGTTAAGCACTGCCCTCATTACAGTGCATTGGGCTAAGCACTTCCCCCATTATAATGTGTAAGGCTAAGCACTAACTTTCTTTTCATAGGTCTAAGCACGTCCCTCATTACATACAAGGCTAAGTGTTTCTTTCCTTCATTCTCGCATAAGGCTAATAAATGCATTCACCTGCATAAGGCAAAGACACTACCTTCGTTAACCACATATGACTGAGCATTACATGTTTCCTATATCGAACAATCACTATCGCTATATCTTTGCATTTCATGGGATGAAGCATAGCCACATTGTCCGAAGGCGTCATAGTCTGAAGGCATAATATTCATAGACTAAGGACACCATGCCATGGCCTAAGGATCCCGAAGCTGCATATCATTATTCAAAGGCGTCATAGTCCAGAGGCTTCATCCTCATGGCCCGGGGACATCATTCATGGCCTATGAATCCTTTGTCATACGCTCCATGGCCCAGGCCATCATGGTCTAAGGACATCATCTTCACCCCCCGAAGATAATTCTCATGGTCCAAAGGGAATTTGCATCATGTTTAGTTTTGCGCAATAACTATATTCGCGTGCATTGTGTTTTAAGTTTTGCAAATAACTTGGGGGTAAACGTTCTACAAATAGGAGCAATTCTTGCTTCGATTTTCATTAAAACATTCACGTTTCTTGATTTCCCCCAAAGAAACCGATAACTGACAATTCATTACCTTATTTCCCTTAACCATCCCTAAACATATTATCACATGCATCCATAACTTTCGATTTCACATTCATACTCTTCACCTGAAGTATCAACTATTCAGGATACTATTCTACCCAGAGAAAGTCATTCTTCGAAGCATATGGTCTTTTCATAACAACTTCATCGGTCTCGTCCGTCCTTTGATCCAAAACTACACGTGGCCTAATTCCCGTAAAACTAAGGATATATAGAAAACTCAAGAACTAGGGTTCACCCCCCATTTGTTTATACACCTCATACCCCATCCTCATTTATTCAGACAAAATTGATCATCATCTCGATTTCTTTACCCGAAAATCCTTTCATCAATCCACATAAAGAGGGTCAGCTGTTGATACTCAATTTTGCTCTCATATTTTATAAAGTATTCCATATATTTTTCAAAATATTATTTTTGTATTGTCATCAAATCTATATTACCAAAGTTCAAAAAAATAATTTTATTCTTTTTAATTTGATTTTTGGCATTTCAATTGATAAATATTTATTAATTACTCATTTAAAATTATTTTCGTGTGGTCAATTGCCCAAACTTAATTATTTATATCCACAAGCATGTTTTATAATATTTGACTTTATTTTTTTATATAATTATATTAGCATTTTTTGTATTACTTGCATGTCATTTACAATAATAGCCACAAGTTTTTCAATAATTGTTTCCATTGTAATATTTAGGTCAAAACAACTCTTTTATATATTTTCTTTATTATACGCTATTATTTGCAAGTATTAATCTCAAAAACAACATTATTATATTATTTTACAACTATTTTTTAAATTATAATGTTAATTTTCGTATTATTTTTTTATTCCAGCCCAAATTAGGCTAGAAATGGTCCAAAATCTGCCCAAAATCATTAGACCAACGACCCTTGGCCCAAAACCAAACGACCCATTAACACAACCCGACCGGGACCCGTTAATTGACCCGCCTTGCTTCCTTTTTAAAATTCTAGTTGTTGATCTCAAATGATTAATGGCTCATAAGCAACCCGTCCATTTTAACTACCCGAACCCCTAACCCTAATCTCATTTCCCCGTCTCCGCCGCCATCAAATCCTCCCAACCCATCTCCCTCCTCCAAAAAACCCTAGTCGCCTCACCACTCTACCCTCTCCGATTTTGACTAGGAAATGGAATCACTTCACGATTCACTTACCTTATTCGTATTATCTTGTTATTATGCACACGCTTATGGAATTACTTGAATACTTTCCTGATCTTAGAAAGTGCTACCTTTCCAGATCGGGCCGGATTGATTCAATCTTCAAGATTTGGATGATATTTTATCCACATACACGGAAAAGGTAATGATTCTCGCACTCACAGGCCGATCTGCAGTCATTAAACCACAACTAGGGTTTGAATGCCGATATTCTTTCCTTTACTGGTCGTCTTACTAGTTGCATGTGATTTGCCCCTTTCTTTGTTTGAACCTGATTGATTCTCTTTCCTTGTTTCTTTGGTTAATCAGCACTATATAAATCCCTAACCTACTTCCCCTAAGATGGACCTTAATCACTGCTCTATCTTACTCACTCATTCACTTACCCTGTTATACTTGAATATTCTCTGAAACTATTAGATTCCTGACCGGGTGAAAGACAAGGCCACCGTGATACCATTTAACGACCTCCTCTGGTGCAAGCACTGGTCGGAGCCCTTTTTGAGGCTCTTGTGAAATCTGAAGCACTAGTCGGAGCCCTTTTTGAGGCTCTCGTGAACTCTGAAGCATTGGAGATTTGGGGTTTCACTGTCCTCTCTCAATTGTTATTACTGAATCATTGCTGAGATTCTAAGTTTCTTACTCTTTTTCTCGTGTGTCTTTGTAACTGGTTAGTGTTATCAAGTTTTACAATTAAAATTACTTCCCTCCTACATGATCATGTCTATGAGAATTCTGTGTTCCATCATTGTTTGAATCCTCATGACACAGTTTTCCTGTTATTTGTGAATTTCTAGCATTATATTGTTCTTACTTGTTTCACTATGATTTCATGGTTCAAGTGATGTTTTGTAGTTCTTTCCCTACTTGTTTTAAACATGTTTTAGCCCCAATATGTGTAGATTAGTTTTTACCATGTGCAATGACTTGAATGAACCCCGACCTTCTCAGAATTAGGTACTTTCCTGCTAATTTGGTTTAACTTTACTTCATGTGATTTTCACAATTGTGCCTTGCTTAGATTCTTGTTGAAACCTTCTTGGAGAAACTGACATCTTCTCATAATTGTTTCTTGAACATGCTTGTTGTAGAATTGCATGCCAAAGTTCTTCATATTTAAGTCACTATTCACTTCTTTCTATGAATTATCTTTTGACCATGCTCATACTTCAGTTCTCTTTATTGTGTTCTGCCTTAGAGCTATCAGGCTAGGGCATCCCTACCAGAATTGCTATCTTTCATAGTTTGCCTTTTATTGTGTGGCTTCATGTTAGGTTCTTAATATGAGTATGTCTGAACAAGTTGTTGATTATGTTTCATTTCCTTTTCCTGTAGAGTATTGCCTACCTAAACTAACATCATCTTAGAATTAGAACTCATATTTGGCTATTATTTAGAGTCAGATCACTACTATGTTTTCCTTGAATCCATGTTTTTTACTCTTGGTGATTAAGTCCTAGTTATTCTATGGTATCAACTCTTGTGATATTGTCACTTTAACATGTTTGATAAATCTAGAAAGTCATCGTATGTGAACATATGTTTCCTATATGTTATATATGCCTGCAAGAATGCTTATGAATCTCTCTCCTGCAATTTGAAGTTCTGTGATTGGCTTGGTTTTTTGTATGTTGTTTCTTGTGTCTTTGTGGTTGTTAATGGGTAAGCAAGATGGTCATCCTTCTCATTTGGTCCTAGTGTGCTGGGCCATGTTTGGGTAATTGGCTTCGAGGTACATCACTAGCACTTGAAGTTTTGGGCCTGCCGTACGTGTGAGGTCCTAAACATACTTGAAGACCAAGATTTGTTACTGGGTGATCTTTACATTTCTAAGCGGGCTTGTAATTATTCCATTTTGTCTGTAATAACTTGAAAAAACAAATAATGTGGAAGTTAGTAAAAGGGGGACTGGGGGTACTTGAATTCTAGCATAATGGGTAGAAAACATACCTATAGGGTCAAAATACTTACCATGCTTTACTCTTGTAAACTTTTTGTGTATAGATAGCATGAGGCCGATTCGAGAGGGAAGGCCATGTTAGAGTAGAGATCTGCACAATTTGAGGTGAGTAACACTTCTAAACTTGGTTCTGAGGGTATAAATCCTTGAATTATGTGTATTATGAATTGTTTGGAGGTGACGCACATGCTAGGTGACAGGCATGTGGGCGTGCACCATAGAAATTGTGACTTAATTGATTCTGTGGAGTCGCATAATCAAATAATCATGTCATTATCCACATATCCTCCACATGTTAGAGGAATTGAGTTGAGACTCATGTTAAATATCATGTTTAGCCTACGTGCCAATATTTTGGGACCCACGGAGGTTTTATTGCTATTGAATTACTTGTTTGAATTTATAATTTTATACTCAATCAAATCTATCATTTGCATATCATATCTCAGTCTATACTGCCATTCATTGATGCATCAAATCATCATGGCGGGCCGATTTTCATGACATTGTGAGCTCGAGAGACTCGAGAGATTATTGACTGAGTGAGGCCGAGGGCCTAATTATGAGTGATAATAATGGGATCGGGCTGCATGTCGTAACATATTTTTATTTATTTATGCCTGGATCTGTCTTATTATAGCGCTTGGGCTGAAAGAGCCCCTCCGTAGTCTACACCCCCACAGTGAGCGCAATGGATATTATATTTGGGATGGAGTTCCGTGTCATAGAGTTGCGCTATATATATTCACATTTGGGATGGAGTTCCCTGGGCATGGAAATGCCTATACATTATATTTGAGATGGAGTTCCCTAGGCATGGAGTTGCCTATACATTATATTTGGGATGGAGTTGCATGGGCTGAGCCTACCCCGTACTCTACTCAGTGATTGAGACCCTTGAGAGTGTGCATACGCGAGGTTTCCATTGTAGTGTACCACATACGGCATGCACAATGTCATGTAGGTATAGAAATATCATATCCCTCTTATCGTTCAGAGATGATCTATTTTACTTGTACTAAGTTGTTATCTAATGAACTTGAAAATATGCCTACATTTATGCACTGTTATTTTTATATTGAACCGTACCTGCTGAGTTCGTCACTACCTTCAGTCCAAAGGTTAGATTTTTTACTTATTGAGTTGTTTGTACTCATGCTACACCCTACACCTCGTGTTCAGATCCATGTGTTTCCGGTCACAGCGGTTGCTGACTTGCGTAGTCCAAACATTCGGGGATCATCGTGGTAGCTGCTGGGCATTCGCAGACCTTGACTCTCCTCCCTTATCTTTCATGCTATTTATATTAGTTTTATTTTATAGACGGTGTACCAGACAATATCTTTATGTAGATGCTCATGTACTCGATGACACCCCGATTTTGGGAGATATTATGTATTGAGTTATGACTTCCTATCCTACTTTAAAAAGATTTTCCTTTAAGTAAATTGTTTTCATATCTTTCAAAGTGTTAAAGTATTGCAAATGTCTGAGTAGTTGGTTTGCCTAGAACTATGATAGCCTCCATCACGACGGGTTTATTTTGGGTCGTGTCAAGTTGGTATTAGAGCATAGGTTAAATAGGTCTCATGAGTCATGAGCAGGTTTTGTAGAGTCTTGCGGATCGGTACAGAGACGTCTGTACTTATATTCGAGAAGTTGTTGAACCCTTAGGAAACTTCACATTCTTGTATCCTTGTCGTGCGGATTTGTTGATTCCGGTCACTAATTTGTTGTTGTTCTATTCTCTCACAGATGGTGAGGACACGTACTATCGGTCAACACGGACATCCACCAGTACCACCAGCTAGGGCCACGAGAGGCCAAGGTCGCGGTAGGGGCAGGGGTGCAACTCGTACAGCAGCTAGAGCAACATCTGCAGTTGCTCCAGCTCAGGAGTAGGTACCAGCTATGGTTGAGCTAGTAGGGCCAGTATAGGCACCAGCTGTGCCCATTGTGATTTCAGGCCTTTAGGAGGCTTTGGCTCAGATTTTGATTGTGTGCACCAGCCTTGCTCAAGTGATTTCTGTTCCGGCCACAATAGCCACTTCTCAGACCGGGGGAGGTACTCACACCCCTGCCGCTCGTACTCCAGAGCAGGTGATGCATGGACTTCAACAACTGGGGGTACCACTAGCCTAGCTGATTGTAGCTGTTCAGGCCCAGGTATGTCCCGTTATGACTGATGATGAGCAGAGAAGACTATAGAGATCTGGTAGACTCCAGACTCCATCATTTAGTGGGGCTCAGTGTGAGGATGCCCACGACATTTTGGATAGGTGCCAGTGGATTCTTCGCACGGTAGGTATTCTAGAGACTATTGGGGTCTCATTCACTACTTTTTCGTTTACTGGGGCTGCCTTCAGATGGTGGGAGGCTTTTGAGAGACACAGGCCAGTCGGTGCAGCACCACTTACATGGCATGAGTTCTCTATTCTATTCTTGGAGAAGTTCATGCCACAGTCTCACAGGGAGGAGCTGCCTAGATAGCTTGAGCAGCTACGTCAGGATGGCATGTATGTGACCCATTACGAGATGAGGTTTTCTGAGTTGTCTCGTCACGCAATTTTGTTGGTTCTTATTGATAGGGAGAGGATTAAGAGGTTCATTGATGGCCTCACATATCATTTGCGATTTCTTATTACTCGAGAGAGGGTATCAGGTGCTACTTTTGACGAGGTGGTTGATATTGCTCAGCAGATAGAGATGGTCCATAGCCATGAGCGTGATGATAGGGAGGCCATGAGGACTCGAGGTTTGGGTGGTCACAGTGGTGTTCATTCTGGGGGACAGTCTTACCACAACAGGGGTTATCCATATAGGCCCGCTCAGATGACTCATCCAGTTCATCATGGTGTATCATCTAGCCATGGTTCATACAGTGCCCGTCCGAGCCAGTCATCTCTCCGTGATCTTCCAGCTTAGAGTTCATCCCGTGCACCATTAGTGTAGGGTTCGTCTGTACCAGGTTCTTCTGACAGTTATATTAGTTCTCGGGGTCTGGCTCAGTACTTTCCACCATTGTCCGAGAGGGGTTATTTTGAGTGTGGAGATTTGGGTCACATAAAGAGACATTGCCCTCGCCTTTCGGGAGGTCCAGCTCAGTAGAGGAGTCAGACTATGACTTTAGCACCGGTTACTTCACCACCCGCCCAGCCAGCTCAGGGTGGGGCCCAGGTAGCTAGAGGTCGCCCTAGAGGGGGAGGCCGATCAAGTGGCGGTCAGTCCCAATTCTATGCTATTCCTGCCAGGACAAATGTTGTTGATTCAGATGTAGTGATCATAGGTATTGTCTCAGTATGCCATAGGGATGCTTCTGTATTATTTGACCCTGGTTCCACTTATTCGTTAGTATCATCATATTTTTCTCATTATCTGGTTATGCCACATGAGTCCTTAGTCTCATTTGTTCACGTATCTATGCCAGTGGTTGACACTATTATTGTGGATTGTGTATATCGGTCATGTGTAGTGACTATTGGGGGATTGGAGTATAGAGTTGACCTCTTATTGCTTAGTATGGTTAATTTCGATGTGATCTTGGGTATAGATTGATTGTCTCCATGTCATGCTATGATGGATTGTCACCCTAAGACCATGACGTTGGCAATGCCAGGTTTGCCGAGGATCGAGTGGGGAGGTTCTCTAGATTATGTTTCCAGCAGGGTGATTTCATATTTGAAGGCCCAACGGATGGTTGGGAAGGGATATTTATCTTATTTGGCCATTGTGAGGGATGTTGGTGCTGATACCCTACTATTGATTCTGTTTCGGTGGTTCGAGACTTTCCGGATGTTTTTCTTGCAGACCTGTCGGGCATGCCACCTGATAGGGATATTGACTTTGGTATTGACTTGGTGCTGGGCACTCAGCTTATTTCTATTCCTCCATATTGTATGGCGCCGGCTGAGTTGAACGAATTGAAAGAACAGCTTCAGAAACTTCTAGATAAGGGGTTTATTAGACCTAGCATGTCACCTTCAGGTGCACCAGTTCTGTTTGTGAAGACGAAGGATGGTACTATGCGGATATGCATCGACTATAGGCAGTTGAACAAAGTTACAATCAAGAACAAGTATCCTTTGACACGCATTAATGATCTATTTGACTAGCTTCAGGGAGCGAGGGGTGTTTTCTAAGATTGATTTGAGGTTTGGGTATTACCAGTTGAAGATTCGGGACTCGAATATTCTAAAGACAGCATTCAGTACCCGTTATGGTCATTATGAGTTTCTTGTGATGTCGTTTGGGCTGACCAACGCCCCAGCAACATTCATGCATCTGATGAACAATGTATTTCAGCCTTATCTCGACTAATTTGTCAGAGTATTCATTGATGATATCCTGGTGTACTCTCGTAGTTAGGAGGAGCATGCCCATCATTTGAGGATTGTGTTACAGCGGTTGAGGGAGGAGAAACTGTATGCCAAGTTCTCCAAGTGTGAAATTTGGCTTAGTTCAGTGGCATTCTTGGGGCACGTGGTGTCTAGTGAGGGGATTTGGGTGCATCCGAAGAAGCTTGAGGCTGTTCAGAGTTAGCCCAGTCCGTCCTCAACTACGGAGATTAAGAGTTTTCTCAGCGTGGCTGGTTATTATCGTCGCTTCGTGGAGGGTTTCTCGTCTATTGTATCGCATTTGATCAAATTGACCCAAAAGGGTGCTACTTTCAGGTGGTCGGAAGAGTGTAAAGAGAGCTTTCAAAAGCTCAAGACTGCCTTGACCACAGCTCATGTTCTAGTTTTGCCTTCAGCCTCTAGTTCTTATACAGTGTAGTATGGTGCTTCTCAAATTGGTATTGGGTGTGTCTTGATGCAGGAGGGTAGAGTGATTATTTACGCTTCGTGTCAGTTGAAGCCCCATGAGAAGAGCTATCTTGTTCATGATTTGGAGTTGGTTGCCATTGTTCATGCATTGAAGATTTGGAGGCACTATCTCTATGGTGTATCTTGTGCGGTATTTACATATCATCGGAGTCTCCAGCACTTGTTCAAACAAAAGGATCTAAATTTGAGGCAGTGGAGATGGTTGGATCTGCTAAAGGACTATGATATTACCATTTTGTATCATCTCAGGAAGGCCAATGTGGTGGCCGATGCCTTTAGTAGAAAGACGGTGAGTATGGGTAGCCTTGCATTCATTCCTGTTGGTGAGAGACCTCTTGCAGTTGATGTTCAGGCCTTGGCCAACGAGTTTGTGAGGCTATATGTTTCAGAGCCCAGTCGGGTTCTAGCTTGTGCAGTTTCTCGGTATTCCTTATATGATCGCATTAGAGAGCGCCAGTATGATGATCCCTATTTGCTTGTCCTTAGGGATACGGTTCAGAACGGTGATGCCAGGGATTTTACTATTGGAGATAACGGTGTATTGCAGATGTAGGGCAGGCTATATGTGCCCAATGTAGATGGTTTGCATCAGTTGATTCTCCATGAGGCTCACAGTTTGCGGTACTCCATTCATCCAGGTGCCGCAAAGATGTATCAGGACTTGAGACAACATTATTGGTGGAGGAGAATGAAGAAAGATATAGTAGGATTTGTAGCCCGGTGCCTTAACTATCAGCAGGTAAAGTATGAGCATCAGAGACCGGGAGGATTGCTTCAAAGGCTTGAGATTCCGAAGTGGAAATGAGAGTGTATCACCATGGATTTTATAGTTGGGCACCACAGATATCGAGGAAGTTCGATGCTATTTGTGTGATTGTGGATCGGCTGACTAAGTCCGCACACTTCATTCTAGTTGGGAGTACCTATTCTTCAGAGCGGCTGGCGGATATTTACATCCGCGAGATTGTCTTCCTTTACGGTGTGCCAGTGTCCATCATTTCAGATCGGGGCACGTAGTTTACATCGCAATTTTGGAGAGTCGTGCAGTGAGAGTTGGGCACCAAGGTTGATTTGAGTATAATATTTCACAATCATATTGACGGACAGTCCAAGCACACTATTTAGATATTGGAGGATATGCTATGCGCTTGTGTCATAGATTTCGGGGGTTCTTGGGATCAGTTTTGTAACACCCCAGAAAATTTTGAAGTACTTAAGTGTAAAGCCCGGTAAAATTTGCAAAGATAATGATGTTTCATGATGCCGGATTAGGCTTACGTATTTGAGGATTGTAGATAAACTCACCGCCGCTCGGAATATTTGGGTTGAACAATGCACCGGAAAGTAAAGGAAAATTTTTGACAAAAAAGTGCATTTCTGCGGTCCATTATGCGATCGTAGAACCACTCTGCGGACCGCATAATTACCATAGAGTGAGGCAGTTAATTGGGTCAGTTGGAAGCAACTATGCGGTCGACTATGTGACTGCATAACTGTTATGCAGTGCATTATGCGACCGCATAGTGACCGCATACACAGATAGTTCTTTTGGCTATTTTGTGACCAATTATGCGACTTGTTCCGGAGCTCCATTTTTGGGTTTTTAAAACCCGACCCTATTTCATTAAATACACTCTTTGGGCCATTTTTGAGATATAATCTGATATTCTAGAGTGAGAGAGAGTACCCTAGAGTGAGAAGGTATTCTTCAATAATTTTTCTTCAATTCTTGCTCAAGTTTTGGAAGATTAAGAATGGAAGCTCACTAGGTCTTCATCCTAGAGGTAAGATTCTACACCCTAAACCCTAATTTCAAAATTTTCTAAAAATGGGTAACTAGCAAGATAATTTTTGGGTGTGAAAGTTGTTTATTTTACATACATGTGTTATCAAAGGGTGTAGGAAGATTTTTGATCTAAATATGGTAAAGATTGGGTTGTGGGATGATGGAATTCTCCATAAAGGACCTTGGAACCTTAATGCACACTTAGTGTTTGATAAAATGCTCAAATGAGCTCGAACCATGACCATCTTCCTAATTTTAATTCTATTTGTTATATTTCTACAATAGATTGAAGTTGCTAAGAATTCCGGAACATTTAGAGTGTAAGGAAGCTCGAGTGAGGTATGTTGGCTAAACTCTTCTCTTAGAATTGAATCCCCCGATATTCATGTATATTATGTAAGTCCCGAGTGATTCATTATGAGACTGGCCATTCCGAGTAAGATTGGGTTGAAAGATATATATTCAACAAGTATTCTAAATGCTTTATTCATGTTTTGTTACCAATTAAGGATGTGTTAAAATACGGGCTGTGCATCAATAATGTTTCGACTTTAAGTCAAGTTCGAATGAAGGCTATTATGCCAAATTTTGTGAAATATCTCTATGTGCCTTAGACTCTAAATTGCTCATATGTGTACTGCACACCTTAATTTGAGTTGTATTTGTTGCTGATGATGATAATGATATTTCAAATTGACCTTATAATTATGGCCAGCGTGAGCATGATATGTGAGCATGAAATACTGAATATGGCCAACGTGCCAAGAGTGACCTTATAATTATGGCCATTAGTTCCAATGAAATGAAAAGATGTGAAAGTAATATGAAATGCGATGATTGATATAAAAAGGTTGATGTCTCAAATAAGACAGCCTAGCCGGTTGGGTCGTGATCGGACACCATGTCGCACACATGGTGGTGATTGTGCTGGAAATTGTAATTAAAATTGTGATTGTGGTCGATGTCCCTAATGGATATCCTAGCCAATCGGGTCGTGAATGGACTCCGTATTAAAGACGGTGGTATTAATATTGAGAGAAATTGTGGTTGATGTCTCTACTGAGATAGACTAGCCAATCGGGTCGTGATCGGACTCCGTGCTAAGAGTGCGGTGGTACTAGTTTTATGAATAGTGGTATTGGTATGGTGAATAACGGTAATGTTATTGTGGACAATGGTATATCGATACTAAAAATCTCCCAATGTGAGATATGGAAATTAATTGAACACTGACTTGATCCAAAATTGAGGTTTGATGTTAATTAAGGCTTTTATTGATATTATGATAATCGTATTTGTATTATTTGTCATTCTATTGAGAGGGTGTTTAGTTATACATACTAGTGCTATTCAACAATACTAACGTCCCTTTTGTCGGGGGCACTGCATCTTTCAATGGATGCAGGTAGTTCCACAACAGGAGATATTAATCAGTGATAGCAGTGCACTTTCTTCCCAGCTAACTTGGTGAGCCCCACTTTATCCCGGGGTCATGTATCTTTTGTTCTTTGTGTATTCGGTTTGAGGTATAGCTGGGGCCTTATTGCCGGTATTATCATTGTACTCTTCTTTATCTTTATAAGGCTCCGTAGACATAATGTGGGTTGCGTATTGGTGCTGGGAAAAGAGAAACTATGTTACATTGTGGATGTATTACTTGTCTATTTGAGACTTTAAAAATGATGAAACTATTGGAAATGAATTGGTATTGTAGACATGAACACATTTTCATCTAATTAATGATAATATGTATTATATCTATTCATGGATGAGTTTGGGTAGAATGAAATCTAACAGGCTTGCTCGGTCGGGTTTACTCGGTTGAGCACTGGTCGCGCTCCTCGGTTTTAGGGCGTAACAAACTTAATATCGCTCGCGGAGTTTGCCTACAACAACAGCTACCAGTCGAGCATTCAGATGGCTCCGTATGAGGCTTTTTATGGAAAGTGGTGTCGATCTTTGGTGGGTTGGTTTGAGCCCGGCGAGGCTAGGCTATTGGGTACTGACTTGGTTCAGAATTCTTTGGACAAGGTTAAATTGATTCACGATCGGCTTCACACGGTGCAGTCTATACATAAGAGTTACACCAATAGGAAGGTTCGTGTTGTTGCTTTTATGGTTGGGGAGAAGGTACTGCTCAAGGTGTCACACATGAAGGGTGTTATGAAGTTCAAAAAGAGGGGCAAGTTGAGCCCTCGGTATATTGGGCCATTAAGGTACTTCAGATGATCAGAAAGATGGCTTACAAGTTTGCCTTGCCACCTAGTTTGTCAAGTGTGCATCCAGTGTTTCATGTTTTTATGCTCCGGAAGTATGTCGGTGACCTGTCTCATGTTTTGGAATTTAGTAGGGTTCAGTCGGATGGTGGTTTGACATATCATGTGGAGTTGGTAGCCATTTTGGATCAACAGGTTCAAAGGTTGAGGTCAAAGAACATAGCTTCAGTGAAGGTGCAGTAGAGAGGTCAGCCAGTTGAAGGGGCTAGTTGGGAGACCGAGAGGGATATGTGGAGCAGATATCCACGCCTATTTGAGACTTCAGGTACGTTTCTAGACCTATTCAAAGACGAAGTTTGTGTAAGAGGGGGATGTAATGACCCGGCCGGTCATTTTGAGAGTTGTAGCCCGTTCTCCCATTTACTACTCATTCTGTTCTTTATAGCTACTATGTGACTTGCCGGGGTAGATGGTTTGAGTCCGAAAAGGTTTCGGAATGGGTTGAGACACATAGCCTCAAGGTTGGAAGCTTAAGTTGAAAAGGTTGATCGGATGTTGACTTATGTGTAAACGACTCCAGAATGGAGTTTTGATGGTTTTGTTAGCTCCGTTGGGTGATTTTGGACCTAGGAGCATGTCCGGATTGTGATTTGGAGGTCTATAGTTGAATTAGGCTTGAAATGACGAAAGTTGGAAATTTAGACGTTTGAACGAGAGTGGACTTTGTGGTTACCGGGCTCGGATTGGGGTTCCGAGAGTTAGAGTAGGTCTGTGATGTCATTTGTGACTTGTGTGAAAAATGTGAGGTCAATCGAACGTGATTTGATAGGTTTCGGCATCATTTGTAGAAGTTGGTATTTCCTTAGTTTTAATAGGCTTGAATTGGGGTGTGATTCGTGTTTTTGATGTTGTTTGCTATGGTTTGAGGGCTCGACTAAGTTCGTATCGTGCTTTATGACTTGATGATATAAGTGGGTGAGGTCCTGGAGGCCTCGGGTGGAGTTCGGATGGTTAACGGATCGAATTTGGAGTTTGGATGATTGCTAAAGCTGGGAGTCTGCTGGTGTAATCGCACCTGCGGAGCTTTGATCGCAGGTGCGAGATGTGTTGCCCAGAAGTGGCGAAGAGATTACCCGCACCTGCGGAGTCGCAGGTGCGAAGATTAGAGCACAGAAGCGGAAATGGAGATGTGGGCTGGGTCCGCTGAAGTGGTCGTGTGGCTCGCAGAAGCGGCTTCGTTGGTGCGCTTTTATGGTCCGCAGGAACAGAGGGAACCGTAGAAGTGGGAGATGGATCGCTTCCACGACACCGCAGAAGCAGATAAGTTGTCGCAGGTGCGAGGAGGCCTGGGCAGTGTTTTAAAAATGAGGGTTCTGTGATTTTCACCATTTTAAACATTTCAAGCTCGGGATTTGGCTATTTTTGAGAGGATTTTCGGGGGATTTCTTGAGGTAAGTCACTTGTGCTCTAATTTTGTCACGCCCAAAACCTGAAGGGACGTGGCCGGCACCCGGTACCATACTCGGCCCGAGCGT
>AWOL01S0021955.1:363521-392002 GCA_000715115.1 Nicotiana otophora | reverse complement strand
GGACCAGCAGTAGAGTAAGTCGCAAATGCTTCCTTGACAGCATAAACATGTCGAGTGGCTCCAGAGTCAATCCACCACTCCTTCGGATTTCCAACTAGGTTGCATTCCGAAAGCATTGCACACAGATCATCAATGTCATTATTCTTCTCCACTATGTTGACCTGTCCCTTCTTCTTATACTTTTTCGGGAGACGATAATTAGGGGCTTTGTGACCGGTTTTTCCACAATTGTAGCAGCTGCCCTTGAATATCTTTTTGTTCTGCTCCTTAGTCTGTCCAGAAGACCTCTTTCTCTTCTTACTTTTTGGAGCAATCTCCTCAATGATATTAGCTCCCATGATCGTTGAATTTCCACGAGACTTCTTCTCGGCTGTTTTGTTGTCTTCCTCAATCTTGAGACGAATCACAAGATCTTCCAACTTCATTTCTTTGCGCTTGTGCTTAAGATAGTTCTTGAAATCTCTCCACGAAGGAGGCAATTTTTCAATCATTGCAGCCACTTGAAATGCTTCATTCACGACCATACCTTCAGCAATAAGGTCATGAAAAATAATTTGAAGCTCCTGAACTTGGGTTCCAATAGTTTTACTGTCTATCGTTTTATAGTCTAGAAACTTGACAACCACGAACTTCTTCAAGCATGCATCTTCAGTCTTGTACTTCTTCTCAAGTGCGTCCCATAATTCTTTCGAAGTATTCATCGCACTGTACACATTGTACAAGTCATCCTCTAAAGCATTTAAGATATAGCCTTTGTAAAGAAAATCTCCCTGCTTCCACGCCTCAACAATCATGAATTTTTCGTTGTTCGGCATGTCCGTAGCAGGCACTGGAGGTTCTTCACTAGTGAATTTCTGCATACCAAGTGTGGTAAGCCAGAAGAACACCCTTTGCTGCTATCCTTTGAAGTTGGCTCCGAAAATTTTCCCCGGTTTCTCTGCCGGTGGAACAACAGTCCGGCTTGACGAGGCTATCGTCGTTGCCGCAATTGTCTGAAGAATTTTCGTTATCAATTGTTATTTCTCGCTGTAAACAACAGAAGAGTTCAATTAATGGCAAAATCAGAACAGTAAACAATACTGTTATTAACAAAAAATAGTATGTATAATAATAAAATCGAAGTTTTTATATTCTGTTTCACAGAAAAACGATGAAGTTTTTATGTTCTTAAATCGTTTTATGAATTTCAATACTCTAATGACGTTTTTTATATCTTTAAATCAGAATAGTAAAATTCAGAAGGAGTATAAAACCACACAGGTTTTAATCTCCACAAACATAATACAAAATATAATAAAATAATTTCCTTAAGAATGTTATAATTCTGTATTGCTGTAATAAATAATTAAACTTTCTAAAAAAATAAAACAGAAAGTTAGTAATACTTGTTTAACGAAATAGATTCTGAAAAATAAAAAACAGTATAGGAATAAATCAAGCCCACTGAATATACAGTGTGTCCTTAAGAAAATTATTCCCCTCAAGTACCCGAGGTGCTGGAATATATCCTCCCAGGATAGAACGATTTAACTCACCAGTGTATTGGTACCAAAACTCTGATGAACTNAGCCCACTGAATACACAGTGTGTCCTTAAGAAAATTATTCCCCTCAAGTACCCGAGGTGCTGGAATATATCCTCCCAGGATAGAACGATTTAACTCACCAGAGTGTTGGTACCAAAACGCCGGTGAACAGCGAGCCACTCAAAGGCTGTAAAACACACTGGAATTTATTGTACAGAAGAAGAAGAAGAAGAAGCTCAGAAAATTTCGTAAGGAAAGATTCTGGGATTCAAACTCTATTTATAGAGTTGCTGACATTGTTTCTGAAAAGGTTTGCAACCTTTCAGAAACAGCCATGGCTGTTGGAAAAGGGTTTTTTGAAATATTACGGGAAAAATGTATTTAAAATAATCCGGGAAAGAAAACGGGCCTGACCGAACCAGCTCGCGGGTCATAGGTTATTCCGGATTGAATTTTTCGTTAATTATTAAATTAATTAATTAAATAATTGAAAGGAATTTTGTCCAAAAAGATTAATCAATCAATCTTTGACCAAATCCGAAGCCGAAGCCGAAGCCGAGCGAGCGACGACGACGATGACGACGGCGCGAGGCTTGCCTTTCTCTTAACTCTTTAAGAGCTAGAAGAAGAGCAATTATATATATACCCATCAAAAGTCTTTTCTTTCTCCGATATGGGACAATGTCCATTTGCCAAGGGAAACTCAAATATTTCATTTTCCCTCCATTTCTCATTCACCCTCTTTAAGCTACACAAGCTTAAAATTCTAACAATATTATCTGTATGCCAGCCAATTTGCAGCTCCCTTCTTAATTCAGTTATCCATTTGCAGCCTGCAAACAAATGCTTGCTCGTTTCCTTTGTCCCCTCATCACATAAACAACATTTTTCACTATCTACATGTATATTTATTCTTTGCACACCCAACCCGCTAGGTAAGCCAGCTAATAACTATCCAATTTCAATAATATTTTATAGGACAATTAATCAAAAGAAATTATCTGAATCTTATACATTTCCCAAGAACTGGTAGTACAAATCATGAGTTTCTAAGAATAGAGCTTACAAAGCTGGTATGAAGTAAATACATTATCTGTTTGAAAAGTACATAAACAGAGTCTTATAGATCTAAGGCTACCACGAACAAGAGGCAACTACAACCGGAATGCACGTACATCTTCAATCTAGCTCCTATTGAACACAACAACATTAGCAGCCAACATCTGCACGCAAGGTGCAGAAGTGTAGTATGAGTACAACCGACCCCATGCACTCAATAAGTAACAAATCTAACCTTAGGTTGAAAGTAGTGACGAGCTAAAAAAAAAGGTCTGGTACAACACCAATATTCTGCCAGTTCATAACAGCATAGTACAATAACAAAAGAGTATCTCGAAAATAAAAGGCTCAGTTCGTTCACAGTTCCAAAAAAATAGGCATTTCTTTTCAAGTATCTTAGTGAAAACCCAAATCTTTTACCAAAAAAAAAACAAAGTACCAGTAAGTTTGAAAACTGTGATTTTTCCCAAAACTCCTTTCAACAAATAGTAAGATGTTTCATTTTCAGATAGCATGAGGAAAGTACTTCTCTATACCTGCATGTCAAGATACAGGTAAAATCATAAATGTCCCCAAAATCGCGTAGCAGAAGGAAATACATCTTTATGCGTGTATCTCAAGTACGCATGTCAAATGCAATGCATCTCAATGATGAGCTCATGTACTCACACTCTCAGAGTACTCAATCTCATTGTCTCGTATTCTCTCTCACTATGCGCAATGCTCAGCACACTCAATCACTCAGCGTTGTACAATATCTGATGCGGCATGCAACCCGATCAATATATGACCATAAGACCCGTTGCGGCGTGCAACCCGATCCATATATATATAGTCAACTGCGCTCACTAGGGGTGTGCAGACTCCGGAGGGGCTCCTTCAACCCAAGCGCTATATTGCTGCGGTGTGCAGCCCGATTCAATATTATTGCGATGTGCAAACCGATCCAATATTATTGCAGCGTGCAACCCGATCCAATATTATTGCGGCGTGCAACCTGATCCAATAATATATATATATTAATTGCCCGAAGGCTCGTTGCGGCGTGCAACCCGATCCATATAAAATATAATCAATATAATATATTGCGGCGTGCAGCCCGATCCCAAAATATCACTCTCACTCAGGCCATCAGCCTCACCAAGTCATCAATCTCTCCAGTCTCACTCACGGGCTCATAATGTCATGAAACTAGCCCTACAACAATAATATGATGTATCAATAAATAATATCTGAGACTAAGATATGGTATGAATGCATGGATATGACTGAGTATGAAATATCAATGAAATCAATAAGATGAAAGTAAGAAACGATCATTGTGGGTCCAAACAGCATCGGCACTATACCTAAACATGATATCTAGCATGATTGACAGCTTAAACACTTAATCATATGGTGAAAACATGGATATCAACAAAGTAGGACCACTATACAGTGCCACGGTAACAACAGAGTCTCAATTCACATGGTGCACGCCCACACGCCGGTCACCTAGCATGTGTGTCACCTCAATACAAATCACATAACATGTATTTCGGGATTTCATACCCTCATCACTAAGATTAGAAGAGTTATTTACCTCGAACAAGCCAATTCGAGCACCGAGCAAGCCAAGCGATGATCCAAAATTCCATCCCGCGCGTTCCGACCTCTGAACGGCGCGAAACTTACCCAAAACAACTCAAATACATCAAATAATGCTAAAGGAACCAAATTCCGATCGAAAAAGATCAAATCTTGAATCAAAAGCCCAAAATCGGCCAAAAGCCCAACCTGGGCCCGCACCTCGGAACCCGACAAAATTTACGAAATTCAACAACCTATTCAATTACGAGTCCAACCATACTAGTTTTACTCAAATCCGACCTCAATTTGATGTTCAAAACTCAAAAATTTATATTATGAAACTTTAGGCCAAAACCCCTAATTTCCTCTATAAAATTCACAATCCAATTACCAAAAACGAAGGTAGATTAATGAAATATACCAAAAACCGAGTAGAGAACACTTATCCCAATTCATATGGTGAAAATTACCTCAAGAATTGCCTCAATCCGAGCTCCATAGCTCCCATAATGAAGAAAGAACCAAAGCCCTCGATAATATAGCTTCGGCCCCAGTGATTCCGCTTTTGCGGACAATTCGTCGCATCTGCGACCACCGCTTCTGCGAAAATAGCCTTGCCTTGCAAACCCCGAACATTCGGAACAATTTTCGCTTCTGCGCACTCGCAGGTGCGACTCCTCCTGCGCATCTGCGATGACCTCTAGCCAAGCGTGCTACGCTTCTGCGGCCAATTGTCCACATCTACGGACTCGGATCTGCGCCCATTCTTACGCAGATGCGGAAACACCAGAACCAAAAATCTTATCAAAAATCCAAAATGCAATGAAATGATCTGAACCTTATCTGAAACTCACCCGAGCCACTCGGGACCCCGTCCAAATATACCAACAAGTTCCATAATACAATATGGACCCTACTCGAGGCCTCAAATCACACATAACAACATCAAAATGACGAATCACATCTCAAATCGAAATCTATGAACTTTGAACTTTCAGAACTGATGCCGAAACCTATCAAATCATGTCCGATTGACCTCAAAATTTGCACACAAGTCACATTCAACATTACGGACTTGTTCCAACTTCCGGAATCAAAATATGACCCCGATATCAAAAAGTCCACTCCCGGTCAACCTTTCCAAAATTTTAACTTTCGCCATTTCGAGCCAAATTCAACCACGGACCTCCAAATCACAATCCGGACGCGCTTCTAAGTCCAAAATCACCCAACGGAGCTAACAGAACCATCAAAACTTCGTTCCGGGTTCAAATTCACAAAAAGTCAAACTTGGTCGACTCTTTCAAATTTAAAGCTTCTAGCTCAGAAACATTCTTTCAAATCAATTCCGAATAACCTGAAAACCAAAACCGACGATTCACATAAGTCATATTACATTATACAGAGCTACTCGTGCCCTCAAACAATCGAGCGAAGCATAAATTCTCAAAATGACCGGTCGGGTCGTTACATCCTTCCCTACTTAAATATACGTTCGTCCTCGAACGTGTCCAGAGTTGTTCTCAAAGCCATCAAACTGTCGTATAACCTTGCCATGCACATACCCGGAGTGATCCCCCATCACCCTATTCCATATAGACCCGACAACACAACATAACTGAAGATCATTACTCGAACCATAGCCCATAAGCCTTAGAATCCAATTTCCAACATCCGGAATTTCTATAGGGATAAAATCCCGCAACCTACACACTGTATAAGTCTGAACAAGCTATACCAAACGCCGTAACTATAACTCAAATACTCAAATACTCAAAACTCAAATACCACATAGCTCAAATGCTCGAAGCAATGATTTTTAATCACAGTAGCTGCTCAAAACAACCCAATGCCGGTAACAAACCTCATATCAAACAAGACTTTATTCTAAAACCTTCGTACACTATCGATGATGAAAGAAACACGCAGAAACTCGTAACCATTCATCAGATCCATTAGTCGTGGAGCTCCCTCTCTTCAACAAGAACCATAGAAAATTTCTAAGCCGACTTTCGATATTATCCTTCCAAATATACCACAATCAAATCTGATAGCACCCATCCTAGATCCGACGACTTCATCTTATCAAATACTAGCTACTCTACTGACATGCCACACCAATACTATTTTAAGCCATAACCCGTGCAATCCGTGCACCAATAAGCAATATTCCATATGTACTCAATCACGAAAATGACTCAAACAAAAGAACCGTCCCGCAAGCTCGATGGGTACCATCCCAACGCAATGCTAAGAACCTATCACACACCGTAGAACCAAACACACGAATCTAACACGAAGGGTCATGTCTCAACATAACTCTGCCACAATGTGCGACCCCATACAAACACTGGCCCATATGAGAAATCTCGAGCCACCATGCTCAAAATCAATAGCCATGCGAAATTCGACATCAAGTACCCAAAGTGCATTACCATAACCACGGAGAAGCAGAAGACACAATACCACACAAAACCCGAAAGAACATAAACAATACGCCCTCAATCATGCAATACCCAACTACTCATCTCGCTCAAATTCCGCTATAAGACCATAATAGAACCGCACCATGTGTTCCTAAAACCAACGAATCACATCCCCTCGTAGCATAGAAAAGTAACTCACTGAACATATCGAAACACGAATAAGCTAAACAACAACCGAATGGCACATCCCTCAACAATAGCAATATGGAGCCAACCAATCGGACCCAGTGTAGAATACACACCCTAATTGGGCCTACCAATGGACCCCCAAATCAACTCCGGGCACCCACACATGGATAAATAACCCTCTGAAAGCCCAAAATGACTGAATCATAACACATACTATCGTCTAGCTAGCTTCGGCCATGACTTCACAATCCACAACCATAAAACAACCTACTCTTGAGAACTCCCAATCTACAAATCCATAGAACACACGAATCACCATGTATGATCCCAATTCCACCGCCACAATGCCTAACACATCTCTTATACACGATCATCCCACGAGGAATACTTCTAAAATTCTTCCGTGCCACATAACAAAATTTGAATATCAGTAGTCGATCAACTAGGAGAGTGTCGTAATACCAATGAAGTGCCCATAAATCAAAACACATTGCCCCTTCTGAAATGTATACTCTCATCAGGCTATACCGATTAGTAATATCATTTGTCTAGTCATATGAATACGTCTATGTTGCTTACGAATTTATGTCCTTCCCTTAAAAACTGAACTGTGACCTTGCACAAACTAATCTCAACCCCACGCAATACACTGTGTCTACCATGCCATCCTGTGAAGAGTACAAGAATCTCATAATCAACTCTGAGTCACAAGCAGAATACATACACGATCAGTCAGAAACCTTCTATTTGATCTCATCCCAGAGAAAATTTCAATACGCAACATATTCCTCACGCCGGTAGGAAATATTCCCCTCGAACCATGGTAAAAGCCATTGAGAACTCTTTGAAACCTATTTGCACACAACCAAGCTATCAGAACCGAATCTCTGTAACTCAACCCAGCCACGCAGGTTGCCAAAACCTAAGAGCATTGCCACGAAATACCCGTCGAGGCTAGCCACATTATAAGTACCCAAAATCACCCAAAATTTCCACTCCCGGTCAACCTTTCCAAAATTTCAACTTTCGCCATTTCGAGCCAAATTCAACCACAGACCTTCAAATCACCATCCGGACACGCTTCTAAGTCCAAAATCACCCAACGGAGCTAACGAAACCATCAAAACTCCGTTCCTGGTTTAAATTCACAAAAGGTCAAACTTGGTCGACTCTTTCAAATTTAAAGCTTCTAGCTGAGAATCATTCTTTCAAATCAATTCTGAATAACCTGTAAACCAAAACCGATGATTCACATAAGTCATATTACATCATACGGAGCTACTCATATCCTCAAACTACCGAGCGAAGTGTAAATGCTTAAAATGACCGATCGGGTCATTACATCCATCTTGATAGGCTAGCTAGATCATAATTCTTTGTGGAGGTAACAAGATTGAGCTCCATATTAAGTCTGCTTCTTTCCATTTGGTAAGAGTCCCCAATATAGTAACATAGTTTCATGTCACTAAGTAAGTGCCTGGTGGTGTCAATCAATATTGGCCACCTTGGTACTAGTTCTTCATCCTTTCCTTTAGGGAATTCAATTTTTTCCAATACCAATTACATTCCTGCATTGGTGTATGCTGTCATATATCAGTTGTTCCTCTCATATACACTGTATGCACCCATTTCACCCAAATCACTTCTTTTTTGGTTGCCAATTGTCGCAGTAACTTCCCAACATAAGCCATGTTCCATACCTTATGACCTCTAATGTTCAAGCCACTATATTGCTTGGGAGTACACGCTTTTTCCCAAGAGACTGGTGCCACCTTCCTCTTCTCCCCATCACTACCCCACAGATAGTTCATGTATTTCTGATCAATGTTTTTCAATATACTCTGAGGTAGAATAAAAGCTGCACCCTAGAAATTATATACAGAGAATAAGATTGCATTGATGATTTTTAGCCTTCCTGCATACGGGAGTTGTCTTGAGTATGACTGATTTATTCTCTTTGTGATCTTCTCTAGAAACTGATGACACTCCATCTTAGACCATATTTTTTGAAGAGAGAGGCAATCCCAGATACCTCATAGGTAGAGTGCCTCTAGTAAATCCTATATACTCTATGGTTCTGTTTTGTTCTTCTTCAGGTATCCCTGCCAGAAATATATTTGATTTATCCAGGTTTGCCACTAAACATGTCACTCTGCTAAAATGGTTTATAGCTACCATTATTCTGGTTATAGAAGTCAAGTTACCCTTGTAAAACACCATCAAATCATCAGCAAAAATCAGATAGTTTAGTCTTGTGGCCTTGCACATTGGGTGATACCTGAAATAAGGTAAATCCCCCACTCTCTTCAGAACTCTAGTCAAGTATTCCATCACTACACAAACAGTAGAGGTGAGTCAGGTGACATAGGATCACCCTGTCTGAGGCCCCTCATTACCAATCTCACAAAAGTTCTTGGGAAAGCATATCCATTCAATGCTTCCTCAATAATGTCCCAACTTACCATATCATAGGCCTTTCTCAAATCAATCTTCATTAAACATCTAGGGGATATTTTTCTTTTGTAATGCCTCAGCAAGTCGTGACAAATTAGTACATGATGAATGAAAGACCTACCCTGAACAAAGGCAGCTTGATTCTCCTTAACAATAGCGGCAGTACCTATTTCAACCTTGCACATATCATCTTGGATATACACTTATATATCACATTGCAACAAGATATATGTCTAAACTCACTAGCATTCACTGGTGCTGCTATCTTTGGGATCAAAGTAATCATTGTAGAGTTTAGTTGCTCCAAAATTCTTCCATTAGCAAAAAATTATAAAATAACTTATGTGATATCCTTTCTACAATGCTCCATGACTTCTTATAAAAACCACTTCTATATCCATCAGGCCCTGGGCTTTTGTTTGTATCAATACTGAACATGGCATTCTTTACTTCCTTTTCAGTATATGGACTCAGCAATTGTAATTGATCACCTGTAGTTAGTACATATCCATTCTTTAGGAAACTATTGAAACCTTTGGTTCTTTTTTTTCTCCTTCCTCCCAACATGTCTTGGTAGTATTCCACCAGTACCTTAGCAATATCATCTTGGTTTGTCTGCATGTTGCCCTGCTTGTCCTTTAATTCGATGATTTCCTGTTGTAATTGTCTATGTTTTATCACTGAAAAGAAATATTTGGTACATTCATCCCCCAATTTGATCCACATGGCCTTACTCTTTTGTTGCAAAAATATTTCTGCTAAGTAAAATGTCCTCCTGAATTTTATATACTGTTCCCTTTCCTTCTGTTGTAGTGTTGTATCTCCAGGTCTTGTGTAGGGCCAATTAGAGTCGACTTAACATATTCTTGTCCTCTTTTACATCAGATAGAATATTTCTAAAATGCTGTCCATTTAGTGATCTCAAACTCCTTTTTAAATTTTTCAGTTTCTTTATAACTCTCCACATACAACATCCATATATTTGTTACTCCCAGACTTCCTGTACTTTGTCTAGAAATAGTGGGTGGCTAGTCCATACGTTGCAGAATTTGAATGGTCTTCTTTCTCTTCTTGGCATGCTCAACTGACTTAGTTTCATAGGAGAACGATCACTAATTCCTTCTGGTATGAAGTTTGCAATGAAAGTAGACATCTTACTTAACTACTCATTATTGACAAAGACCTAATCAATTTTAGAAAAGACCCTACTCCCCTCCCCCCCTATTTATTATTCCAAGTATAATGACTACCCTGATGAGGTAATTCCAACAGGTTGCAATTGTCCACACAAGAATAAAAATCAACCACTTCAGCCATACTCACTTGGTTCCCCCAATTCTATCCTACAAGTTCAGCATAGAATTGAAATCTCCCATGAGTACCCAAGGTAGATTGTTTCCCCCATTCACTGCCTCTAAATAACTCCATAATGATCTACTCTTTTTTTGTCGAAACCATATACTACAGTTAGCAAAAACGTGATCTGTAGTGATATAGTTTCCACCTTACAAGTTATTGCCTGAGCAGTTCCACTTAGTGGTGTAACTGTATAGTAGTCAGGCCTTCAAGTCACCCAAACTCTACCATTCGGATGGTGGTCCAAGTTTGTCACATACCCACATGGCCCCATCATCCAAACATTGTATTTGCCACCTTCCCTATCTTATTCGCTTTAATTTTTGTTTCCAAGAACCCTATAAGTCTTGTATTTTCTCTAATACATAGGAGTATAACCTCCCTTTGTTTGTTAGGGGCATTGAGTCCCCTAACATTCCAACACAAAATATTATCCATGCTCCTGGGGTTGCATTACATTGCCTCCCCTATTTCTAGGTGGAATCTTAGGTATCTGAACTTCTGATTCAACCCTTGTCAAGACTTGAAATGTGTTTTTTAGCTCACCCCTTATTTTTGCACTCTGCTACCCTTAGTTGTATTCAAAGGTGTGACCCATCCAGCATTCACCCATTTACTTGGCTGTTGTTTCTTCTTTCCCCTAGTCCTTTCCATATTTCCATCTACTACATTGTTATGTGCCTTTTCCCTTTCCCCTTTTATCAATTCTAAGCCCCATTTGTGTACTCATCTGTGTTGTTGTGGATCTACCTGGTGATATAATCCTTTTGGTTGCCTATTACTCGGTTCTGCTATGTTTTCCTCCTTTTCTCTTCCCCCTTTGTTTTAGGGGGAGACCCATTCTTCTTTCTACATTGTGCCTCTGAGTGTCCATACTTGTGGCACATAGTACACAATATTGACTTCCAATCGTATTGTACTTATTGTTCAATCAAATTTCCTCTTTAATCTTTTAATACAATTTTGTCTAGCATATTGGAATCTACCTCCGCCTCAATGAATAGTCTAACAAAGTTGAGACCCTTCTTCTGCTCTGTATTGTGATCAACCATGATAGGTTTGCCAATCAAAATCTCAATCTTGCTTAACCTTTTAGTACTCCATGGGATGTGTGTTAAAGTATATGTATTAAAGTGCTAAGGGAGGTGTAGTCACTCATATCCAAATGTATCACACCCGACCCGCAACCTACATTACAACTAATGAAAGTCCTACTTGATCTTAGACTGAATGAACTCGATTCGTAGAGTATTACACTACGGGCAAGCCTATGGTGCATCATTTGTAGCATATGAATGTTATTTCTGAGAGCGAGTGAATTTTGTCTATCTTGAGTTTCTATGTTCTTAAAAATTCATTGTGTGTGGAACTAGCTCCTTGATTGGGTGAGGGCACATGACTCATAAAGGAAAGGTAATGTTGTTGATATCCATGTCAGAGTAAGTAAGTGAATTGTGAATAAGGCATGGTATTCGTGAGTCGAATCTTGAGGAGAAGATGTCACACTTGTGTGATTAAACTGTTTTAAAAATTCTTGGTATAATGAGTTAGGAGAATTGCTTTAAAAGGCCGTATCTATAAGTGTAGTTTGATTGCTCGAGGACGAGCAATGTTTAAGTGTGGGGTATTGATGTGTGGCTATAATTCCATAGTTTCGTACATTATGTGCCTTGCATTTTACATGCTTTAATGATAAATTATAATTTATTTGTGAATACTGGAGTCTATTTTATATGTAGGTGAATTGGAGATTAAAGTAGAGCAAAAGGGATACTTAAACGTTGAAAGTGTGCTCGAGAACAGTGAAAAGGAGACACCAGGATTTAGCCTAGCGAGNTGTAATTTCGAGGTTGCTTTTGCGACTTTTGCACCTAAGCAAAAGAACTGAAATACGGGACTTAGTGATGTGTGGCTATAATTCCATAGTTTCGTACATTATGTGCCTTGAATTTACATGTTTTAATGATAAATTACACTTTATTTGCGCATAATAGAGTCTATTTTATGTGTAGGTAAATTAGAGATGAAAGTAGAGCAAAACGGATACTTAAACGTCAAAGGTGTGCTCGAGAATAGTGAAAAGGAGAGACCTGGTGAGGCCAGCCAAAAGCCAGGCTGGACCAGGCTTTAGCCTAGCGAGGCCAGCCTAAGGCCAGGCTGGACCAGGCTTTAGCCTGTTGAGGCCAGCCTAAGGCCAAGCTGGACCAGGATTTAGCCTGGCGAGGCCAACCTAAGGCCAGGCTGAACCAGGCTTTAGCCTGGCGAGGCCAACCAAATTCCAGGCGTTAGGCTGGCGACGCCAGGCCTAACGCCAGGTCCAATCCGAGTTTTGAAGACTTAATTCGTTCCGGGTTTGACTAGGACCCGGCCCACACGTTTAGGGTTTCTTCTACAAATATAAATAGACCTAAAACACCACTTGGAGACCGGTTTTTTGGAGGAGCCAAAACGTTTTTGGGCAGCTAGAGGCAAGAAGAGCTTGTGGAATCACTCCTTGGAGTTAGAAATATCATTTTTATATTTTTTCATCTTTACTCTCTATTTTAATTATGCAAAATATTTGGGATATTATTATTATGAGTATGAGTAGCTAAATTCCTAATCTAAGGTTTTGATGGAACCTATTGAAGGATGATTTTCTTGTTATGTTAATATAGATTTGCCGTAGTATTTTCTCTATTTGTTCAACTATATTATTCTTGTGGTTGATTGAAAGGCCTTCAATTAGCTGTGCCTATTTAGTATGCATTACTCAGGATATAGTGCATATTTAGGTAGTTGTTGAACAATATCACTCCTAAACGTATATGAGGGATCAATACGGAGGTTTAAAGGTGGGTTTAGGGATAATGAAACCTTGGTGCAATCTGAGTGAGCTGTGCTTAATGCTAGCTAGCATAATTCGGGAGAATATGTCTAGTAATTGTGGTAACTACTCGGGAGAGAGTTACGACAGTTAGAGTGCTCATGATCGGTAGAGAAGACTTAGGCAAACTTGTAAAAAACGTAGTGGAAAGGATTCCGACAATAGGGAAAATCACAACCTTAGGTCATTCCAATTCTTGTTTACAACCTGTTCGTAGTTAGTTGTTAATTATTACATTTTAATTACGTAATATTTAGTTAGTAAAAACCAATCTGTTACTTAAATCCTTCTGAAGATTGATTGTGTGAATTTGTGCGAGTCTAGTAGCTGTATTTGGTAGGTTAATTCCTTGTGGGATTCGACTCCGGACTTATTAGCCGGAATATATTTGCAACGACCGCATAGTCCTTTTTATAAGGGATAGTTGGGCGTGATCAAATTTTGGCGACGTTGCCGGGGATTTAAGGGTATTAATTACAGCTAAAAGAAGTGCTAGAATTCTTAGTGTAGTCAATTTTCCCCATTCTAAACCAAATACATTGAAATTTTAACGTTTGTGGTCTTGGGTGTTACAGGTGCATGCCTAGGAATTCCTCAAGAACTGGTGAATTGCTTAAAGCGATATCAGATCCTGAGAAAGTTTTCAAGGCACTAAATCGTGCAAACAAGATAAGCAAACAACAACGAAACTCGAGAGAACAAATCGAACCAAACATGGCGGACGAAATAGAAAATCCAATAAACAACAGAAACAATGACAATGAACCAAACATTCGGGGTGTGGTGCCTTTTGTACCAGAAACAGCATTATATGATTGGGCACAACCCACCGCCGACAATCTGGCAACCGCAATTGCAGTCCCTCAGATACAAGCAGAATCATTCCAAATCACAAATAACATGCTACATTTGTTGCAGAACAAGGGACTGTTCTCTGGGTCACATATTGAAGATCCTCAGCAGCACCTGAAGAATTTCATGTCAATATGTTTAACGCAAAGGCAACCCAACGTAACACCGGACGCAATAAAGCTTTTGTTGTTCCCATTCTCGCTGACAGGAGAAGCTCAGGCTTGGCTTAATTCGCTCCCCATAAATTCCATCACTACTTGGGAGGAATTAGTAAAGCAATTTTTGAACAAATTCTACCCACCAAATTAAACTGCCCAACAGATTGATGATATATTGAGCTACAAGCAGAGACCAACAGAATCACTATAAGAAACATGGGAGAGATTCAAGGGCATGTTGGTTAAGTGTCCACATCATGGTATCCCAGATCAGATGTTGGGGCAGAGATTCTACATGGGACTGGCTGACAGCTTAAAGGCCAATGTTGATGCTTCAGCGGGTGGAGCATTTCTGAGTAAAACATTTCCAGAATGCAAGATCCTACTTGATAAGATGGCACAAAACTCAGGATGGATGACTAGAGCTTCCACGATCACTCCGGTAGTTCACTCAGTGGCGTTGGATCCAAACAACTCCATAGCTGAGAATGTGGCCACCCTAATGACACAAATGAGTATCCTCACCAAAAAGATTGATGAATCGGGCCAGAAGCAGCAAGTTCACATAGTTGACACAACTTATGGGGGCTTATGTACACCATGCATTAACCAACCATATATTTGCTCGTGGAGTGCGGAAGGTGACAACCAGCAATATCATGAAGATATGAATTATGTAGCCAACTATGGGGGACAGAGGCAAGGTGGTTTGAATTGGGGTCAACATAGTCAACAATATAGACCAGCGCAGCAGTAGTACAATAACAACAACAATGCTGGAGCGATGCGACCAATGGGTCAAGTTGCGCCTTACCAAAGGCAACAAGGTTACATCCAGCAAAATCAGTAGCTGACTTATCAACAACCTCAACAATAACAGATTATGAGACTAGAGGATGGGTTTACTAAACTTGAGGGAATGTTGCAACAATTGATTGGGTCCACGGGAAAATCGCAACAGAGGGTAGACTCGCATGAATCGGCAATAAAGGGTATTGAGATTCAATTAGGACATATTTCTATGGCCCTAAACAATCGTCCCCAAGGGGCGTTACCTGCAGATACACAAGTCAATCCAAAAGAACAGGGCCCAAAACAGCTTATGGCAATGAGTCTACAAAATGGTAGAGACCTAGATCTGGAGCAAGAGATGGCTCGCGAAAGCCGGCCTATTGAAAAACTTGTGCATGTACCCATCGAGATAGATGACTCAACGGAGTTAACAGAGGTGATGGTACAACATGCGCCAGCCGAAACAAGCAAGGAAAAAGAAGTCGCGAAGGAAACTAAGTCAGAGAAAGAGAAGGCAACAGAAACAGTGCCAGAGCAGCTTCAAAATCAAAGCACATTAAAAAAGCGGCTTCCAGCACCCTTCCCCCAAAGATTGGCCAAATATAAAAAAGATGAGCAATATAAGAAATTCTTGGAGATGTTAAAGCAAATTCAGGTAAACATTCCATTGATTGATGCCTTAAAGGAAATGCCTGGTTATGCAAAAATGATGAAGGACTTGATGTCTCAGAAGTTTGACTTTCAAGACTTGGCCACGGTTACACTGACTCAGACATGTAGTGTTGTTGTGACAAGACCCATATCTGAGAAGTTATCTGATCCAGGGAGTTTCACAATCCCATGCACAATAGGTAACTACGCGTTTGCTAAGGCACTTTGTGATTTGGGGGCAAACATAAACTTGATGCCCTTGACTATCTACAAAAGGTTAGGTATTGGAAGAGCTAGACCCACGTCTATATTGTTACAGCTGGCCGACCGGACAGTGAAGAGGCCCTATGGTATTATTGATGATGTATTAGTACAGGTGGGGAAGTTTGTTTTCCCAGCAGATTTTGTCATTTTAGACTGTCGGGTTGACGAGGAGATCACCATAATTTTGGGAAGGCCATTCTTGGCCACTGGGAGAGCCCTAATTAATTGTGAAATTGGAGAGCTAAAGATGAGATTGAACGATGAAGAGATAACGTTTAATGTGAAAAAATCTATGTGGTGACCTAGTGAGTTTGCTAACTGCTCTATGATAGAAGTTGTGGATGTGATCTTGGAGGAGGAAGATGAGACTCTGAATGCAAAAGACCCTCTAGCAGCATGTCTTATGAACTTAGAAGAAATGAATGGTGAAAACTTGACAGAGCGGGTTTTGGCCCTTGAAGGGCGAGGGTACTAGAAACGAGAGCTCGAATTTGAGCCCTTACACTTGGAAGAAAGAAAAACACCTCCAGCTAAGCCGTCAATTGAAGAGCCACCATAGTTGGAACTAAAACCGTTACCTTTTCACCTCAGGTACGCTTTCTTGGGGACCTAAATCCACTTTACCTGTTATTATCTCATCCAGTTTGTTAGATGTACAAGAAGAACAACTTTTGCAGGTATTAATGGAATGCATGACTGCAATTGGTTGGACTATTATAGATATTAAGGGGATCAGCCCGATATTTTGTATAAATTTAGAGTTCTAAGTGTTATTTTGGCGATTTGATCGCGCGAGCAAGTTCGTATGATAGTTTTAGACTTGTGTGCATGTTTTGTTTGGAGCCTCGAGGGTTTCGGTGAGTTTCGGATAGGCCACGGGATGTTTTGGACTTTGAAAATCTGGTTTTTCTGCAGAATCTGTATTCTGGCATGTCCTTCTTCGCGTTCACGAAGGTACTCTCGCGAACGAGAAGAGTAAACTGGGCAGCTGAGGATTTCTTCTTCGCGAACGCGAAGGCTTGGTCGCGAACGCGAAGCGATGGGGGCGTTACCCTTCGCGAACGCGACAAGCCCATCGCGAACGCGTAGCGCTAGGCACTGTGGAGGGGCAGACAACTCTTTCTTTATCGCGAACGCGAACAATGACTCGCGAACGCGAAGACCAGGGAAGGGTAGCCTACGCGAACGCGATCACTGTCTCGTGAACGCGAAGTCTTGGAAGCTTATACACTTCGCGAATGCGACAGTGCTCTCGCGAACGCGATGAACACTGTCGCCTAGCACTTAACAGAAGATTCTATTAGAAGATGGGCACAAACCTTCCAGAGAACATCAAAGAAGGCTGAACCCCAACATGAAAGAAGTGGTGAAGAAAGAAGTGATCAAGTGGTTAGATGCGTGAATCATCTTCCCAATCTCTGACAGTAATTGGGTTAGCCCAGTTCACTGTGTGCCAAAGAAGGGTGGAATGACTGTAGTGCCCAATGAGAATAATGAGTTGATATCAACTCGTACAGTTACGGGTTGGCGAATTTGTATGGATTATAGAAAACTGAACACAGCCACCCGAAAAGACCATTTTCCTTTACCATTCATTGACCCAATGTTGGATAGACTCGCAGGGAGGTCTCACTTCTATTTTTTGGATGGGTATTCGGGGTACAATCAGATTTCTATAGCCCCTAAGGATAGAGAAAAGACATCATTCACTTGCCCGTATGGTATCTTTGCCTTTTGGAGAATGCCATTTGGCCTATGCAATGCACCGGCCACCTTTCAGAGGTGTATGTTAGCCATTTTTACTGACATGGTTGAAGATATTATGGAAGTCTTTATGGATGATTTCTCTGTGGTAGGGGATTCGTTTGAAGACTGTCTGCACAATTTAAGAAAAGTGTTAAAAAGGTGTGTGGAGACAAATTTAGTGTTGAACTGGGAGAAGTGCCATTTTATGGTACAAGAAGGTATAGTGCTGGGGCATCGAGTGTCCAGTAAGGGTATTGAAGTTGACCATGCTAAGGTTGAGGTGATTGAGAAGTTGCCACCGCCCACTTCAGTTAAGGCAGTAAGAAGTTTCCTTGGGCACGCCGGGTTCTACAGGCGATTTATAAAGGATTTCTCAAAAATTGCTAACCCCTTATGTAAACTCCTTGAAAATGATCATTCTTTTGTGTTTTCTGATGACTGCAGGTTAGCCTTTGAGGAGCTGAAAAGGAGATTGGTGACTGTACCAATCATCGTTGCACCCAACTGGGAGCAACCATTTGAGCTCATGTGTGATGCAAGTGACTATGCTATAGGAGCAGTCATGGGGCAACGGAAGGACAAACTGGTGCACCCAATTTACTATGCAAGCAGAACGTTGAGCGGTGCATAACTCATTTATACCGTGACTGAGAAAGAGATGTTGGCTGTGGTGTTTGCATTCGACAAATTCAGGTCTTATTTGATTGGTTCAAAAGTGATTATTCATACTGACCATGCAGCACTTAGGTACCTGATAGCAAAGAAGGAGTCAAAGCCACGCTTGATCCGTTGGGTTCTTTTGCTACAAGAATTTGATTTGGATATTCGCGATAGAAAAGGGGCAGAGAACCAAGTGGCAGACCACCTTTCAAGGTTGGAGGGAGCTGAAAAGAAAGTCGAGGTAGAAGATATAACTGAGACATTCCCAGATGAACAATTGCTAGCAGTGATATTGGAGTAGCGCTATGGTATGCAGACATTGCAAACTATCTGGCAAGTGGTATTATCCCATATGATCTTTCCTCTGTTCAAAAGAAAAAGTTCTTTCGTGACTGTCATATGTATTATTGGGATGAGCCTTACCTGTTCAGAATTTGTGTTGATAACATGATCCAGAGATGTATCCTCGAGATAGATAAATCTTCTATTTTGCAGGCTTGTCATGCATAACCATATGGTGGCCACTTCAGAGGAGTAAGGACCGCCGCGAAAGTGTGGGAATCAGGCTTCTACTAGTCGATAATGTTCAAGGATGCACACTTATAGGTAAAAGGTTGTGATGAATGCCAACGAACTGGGAATATTTCTCGTCGACATGAGATGCCTATGAACCCAATTCAAGAGGTAGAAGTGTTTGATGTGTGGGGAATTGATTTCATGGGGCCTTTCATCAGCTCATATAGCAACAAATACATACTCGTAGCTGTGGACTACGTGTCGAAATGGGTGGAGGCTGCAGCGCTCCCGACGAATGATGCTAAGGGAGTAATTGGCTTTTTGAGAAAGAATATATTCACCCGATTTGGCACTCCAAGGGCGATAATCAGTGACGGAGGCACTCACTTCTGTAATCGAGCCTTCGCAAAGCTGTTAGAAAAGTATGGTGTGCGTCACAAAGTTGCCACCCCATATCATCCTCAAACGAGTGGGCAAGTAGAAGTATCGAACAAAGAGAGAAAGAGTGTTTTGACAAAGACTGTGAATGCTACAAGAACGGATTGGGCAAGAAAGTTAGATGATGCACTCTGGGCCTATCGTACAACTTTCAAAACTCTGATTGGTATGACGCCATATAAATTGGTATTTGGGAAGGCATGTCACCTACCAGTGGAGTTGGAGCATAGAGCTTTATGGGCACTGCGACAGTTGAATCTTGATATAGAAGCTGTGGGCACAAGTAGAGTCACAGAGCTACACGAGCTTGATGAATTTCGTTACCACGCTTTTACAAGGAGAGAATGAAAATAATGCATGATAAAAATATTCTTGAGCGGAGTTTTAAACCCGGAGATAAGGTATTGCTATACAACTCGAGGTTGAGGTTATTCCCGGGTAAGTTAAAGTCACGATGGTCGGGACCATTTAGTGTGGTGGAGATTCACCCCACCGGAGCCATAGAGATTGCTGCATCAAATGACTCTCGCACGTTTAGAGTCAATGGGCACAGGTTAAAACATTATTTGGGCATGGAAGATGTGAAGGTAGTGTTGGTGACTCATTTGCTCGAGCCACCAAGGTTAAGTGAGCCTTAAGTGCAATTATCTGCGTCGTGCCACGACGTTAAATTAGGCGCTCATTGGGAGGCAACCCAATTCATAGTTGATTTTTAGTGTAGTTAGAATTTTTCCTTGTTTTGGTTTTGTTTTAGGTACTAACAAGTTTGCAGGCGAGTTGGGCAAGTCGAACAGCGTTTCAGCATCAACTGACGGATAACAGGTGCTGGGGCTGGCGAGTCCTGGCTAACGCCAGGGTCTGCCTGGCCTTAGGCTGGCGACGCCTGGCTAATGCCAGGTACTGGGCCAGGCGATGCCAGGTAAGTTATTTCGGCCCATCTCACGATATTTTAGTCGAACCTCCTCACATTACTCCTCCCTTAAACACTGAACACAATACACACAACCCTAACCTCACTTAACCCAAAACATATCAAGCTTTAGAAAAGAAATTCACAAACACACACATCTTCTCATCAATGTTGCTCTCAACCAAACACACTGCATGAATTGCCCTCACCCACAAACACTCAATAACACATTGCCATAGTGGTATCCCCTATCCCCATTGAAGTCAAGTTTAGTCTTGCTATTCTTTCACACTAATTAGAAATTCTCAGGCAGCTTCTTCCACTCAAAAGCTTCAAAGGTATGATTTCACTTCTTCCCTTTACAATTTCGACAGAAGTACATGTATAATATTACACACAAAAATTGGTGGTTGTTCTTCATTGTGGTATTGAGTTTGTGTGCCCCAACCCCATGAAACCCCATAGGAATGGTGCTGCGATTATGAAAACATGTGGTAGTACGGAACCCCCAAGCCGATTTGGGAGGATGAGGCAATCCCTCATGTCCATAAGAAATACCATGGCACTATTGCACGTTAAGTGTTTGATATAATGCCTCAATGACATTCCTTGTCCCCATTGGAGGCCGAGTCTCCGGGATTAATAGACTAGTGTTATGAAATCATACACCACGATAAAATCTTAAGTGTGGGGTGGCTCGCGGGTAATCCATGTATTGTTCTTTGATTCTAATATTAAGGAAAGACGAGGTGAAGTCTGAGTAACCTCGGGAAGTCGGGAAAAATTATGTGTGTAGTGTGTAATGCAGTTTTATCTGACTACTGCTTATTTGTGCAGGAACAACGATGCCTCCCAGAAAAGACACTGGAAAAGCAAAGGCTACTCCCACTACGCCGGCTAAAGTAAAGGCGACTTCAGCACCTCCCCCAAAGAAGAGAAGATGGGGAGGGGGGAGCTACCTCCAATCTAAGTGAAATACAAGCTGTGGCAGCTATAGCAGCTATGCATCAACAACCACGCGGCCAAAGGGAGTTTAGCATCAACAGCATACCACTGCACACTAAGGATTAGTACAGGCATTGTAGGCCTAAACATGTACACCCGGAAGCAGCTATCAATGAACACAGCTTGAAAGCAAAGTATCAGGCAATTTGGAGGGGCATTCAGGATATGGGGTTGAGCTATGTATTCAAGAACATAGGGAACATTAATCTCAACTTAGTCTGAGAATTTTATGCAGGTTTGATCCGCAGAGTACTGAACAGCTGGTGCCGATTTGTGGACGATTGATAGATTTCTCACCCACGGCCATATGTAACTTTTTAGGTGCTCCGAATGTTCCTGTGGAGCCATTAGACCACTTCATTCGCCGGCCTACATACAGAGAGTTGAGACACATGCTTTGTGGTGCCGATTCTATGGCAGCATGGGTCCGAGATAAGATAACAAATTGGCACAAGAGGTTTCCCAAAAAGAAGATGAGGGCGGAGGCTCAAGTGTGGCTTAAATTGGTAAATGCACGGCTCCTACCGTGCAATCATGACACACTCATTAGCCGTGAGAGGACTTGTGTACTCTACTTCCTCATGACGGGTCAAAGGGTAAATGTGGGTCATCTAATTCGCTACTAGATGTCTGTAGTCCAAATGAGTAAAAAGATCGATCGAATGCTATTTGCCAATTTTCTAACTCAGTACTTAAGACACGAGGAGGTTTAGGAGGAGCCAGAGTTTGACCACACCATTGATCAGCCCCTACGACAAACGGACATCACTAGCCTCCGACTGAAAGAAGAGACTGCCATGACTTCGTTGACAAGTACCGAGCGCAACGCTCGGGATGATAGCTTTATGGCCCATCTCTATGGGATGATGGATTTGCAGCTAAGGATTGGAGGTTGACAGGCCACATCTGAGGAGAGAACTGAATTGGAACACCGGTACCCGCTCAATGCTCATGCCCAGCAGTTGGTTGGGTTAGGAGATGGATACAGACTACCCAATGATGAGGATATCAACACACCGGAGCAGTCTGAAGCTGAGCCAGAGCAGTCAGATGGCGAGGGAGATGATGATGATGAGGAGGACGAACATGATGAGGAGTGGAGAGCTTCAGAGGATGAAGCGGTTTCTTGATCAGGGAGTCTCTTCACAACCTACTCATTTTTCTTGTTTTGTCATTTTGTGCATGCACTGAGGACATTGCATGATCTAAGTGTGGGGTGGGGACTTGTACATGGTTAATTTTAGTCATTTAGTTATTTAATGTTAATCGTGTTAGTATGTGTTGTTAGTAGTTTAGTAATTGATTTCAATTTAAAAAAAGATTTTTTTTTGGTCGTGTGCAGGTAGTATAGTAATTCCCCCTTGGTTTTTCTTTGGGCCGCGGTTCTTTTCCAGGGGCTTTTAGTTGAACCGGGCGTAGTTAGTTTTAACTTTTAGGAGTAGGAACCACGAAGCTATGCATTTAATTGTAGCAATATCTCTTAGCTTTGTTATGCCTTGAGAATAGTTAGCACTAAGGCTGTGACGCTTAGGCTCGGTTTTTGACTCTCGCATAAGTACCTTAAATCGTAGATTCCTAATTTTTCTTAGCTGCTTTGACTGGAGTGTCGCGATGAAACCAATCCTGAGTTAGTTATGTGCCATGCATGTGTGAGTTTTGTATGTATTCTGTGCATTGCATTTGACATCAAGAACTTACCCTGTGTGTGTGCAAAGCGAAATAGTAGTCTTGTTCAGTCTGAGAAGTGATATAGGCATTTCTTTGTTAAGCCAGATATATATAGTTTACCCACCTAAAAGTTATGTAACGTAGTTAACCCCTTTGAGCCTGTAATCCTGTTTCTTTGGCAACCACCACACTACAAGCCCTACCCAATTGTTTGAATTAACTATCTATTTGAACCTTTTCACCTCGAATGAGCACTTGAATTGTTATGAACTTTGTAAAAGTTAAAGTGTGGGATGATTGGTTTGGTTTTTGAATGGAACCAATGAAATAAGGAGAAAGGTGAACTATTTTGAAAAAGTAAGAGCTGCTTGAATCGAAAAAGAAAAAAAAATCGAAGAGAATATTCGTTGAAAAGTGGCGACTCTTAATGTAATTATGCTTAAAGAAATATGGGGTAATATAAAATGAAGTGAAGGTGGAATGTTTAGTTTGTCACAAGTATGGGATGTGTGTTAAAGTATATGTATTAAAGTACTAAGGGAGGTGTAGTCACTCATATCCAAATGTATCACACCCGACCCGCAGCCTACATTACAACCAATGAAAGTTCTACTTGATCTTAGACTGAATGAACTCGATTCGTAGAGTATTACACTACGGGAAAGCCTATGGTGCATCATTTGTAGCATATGAATGTTATTTCTGAGAGCGAGTGAATTTTGTCGATCTTGAGTTCCTATGTTCTTAAAAATTCATTGTGTGTGGAACTAGCTCCTTGATTGGGTGAGGGCACATGACTCATAAAGGAAAGGTAATGTTGTTGATATCCATGTCAGAGTAAGTAAGTGAATTGTGAATAAGGCATGGTATTTGTGAGTCGAATCTTGAGGAGAAGATGTCACACTTGTGTGATTAAACTGTTTTAAAAATTCTTGGTATAATGAGTTAGGAGAATTGCTTTAAAAGGCCGTATCTATAAGTGTAGTTTGATTGCTCGAGGACGAGCAATGTTTAAGTGTGGGGTATTGATGTGTGGCTATAATTCCATAGTTTCGTACATTATGTGCCTTGCATTTTACATGCTTTAATGATAAATTACACTTTATTTGTGCATAATGGAGTCTATTTTATGTGTAGGTGAATTGGAGATTAAAGTAGAGAAAAAGGGATACTTAAACATTGAAAGTGTGCTCGAGAACAGTGAAAAGGAGAGACCAGGCTTTAGCCTGGCGAGGCCAGCCTAAGGCCAGGCTGGACCAGGTTTTAGCCTGGCGAGGCCAGCCTAAGACTAGGCTGGACCAGGCTTTAGCCTGGCGAGGCCAGCCAAATTTCAGGCGTTAGGCTGGCGACGCCAGGCCTAACGCCAGGTCCAATCCGAGTTTTGAAGACTTAATTCGTTCTGGGTTTGACTAGGACCCGGCCCACACGTTTAGAGTTTCTTCTATACATATACATAGACCTAAAACACCACTTGGAGACCGGTTTGTTGGAGGAGCCAAAACGTTTTTGGGCAGCTAGAGGCAAGAAGAGTTTGTGGAATCACTCCTTGGAGTTAGAAATATCATTTTTACATCTTTTCATCTTTACTCTCTATTTTAATTATGCAAAATATTTGAGATATTATTATTATGAGTATGAGTAGCTAAATTCCTAATCTAAGGTTTTGATGGAACCTATTGAAGGATGATTTTCTTGTTATGTTAATATAGATTTGTCGTAGTATTTTCTCTATTTGTTCAACTATATTATTCTTGTGGTTGATTGAAAGGCCTTCAATTAGCTGTGCATATTTAGTATGTATTACTCGGGAGAGAGTGCATATTTAGGTAGTTGTTGAACAACATCACTCCTAAACGTATATAAGGGATCAATACGGAGGTTTAAAGGTGGGTTTAGGGATAACGAAACCTTGGTGCGATCTGAGTGAGTTGTGCTTAATGCTACCTAGCGTAATTCGGGAGAATATGTCTAGTAATTGTGGTAATTACTCGGGAGAGAGTTACGACAGTTAGAGTGCTCGTGGTCGGTAGAGAAGACTTAGGCAAACTTGTAAAATACGTAGCGGAAAGGATTCCGACAATAGGGGAAATCACAACCTTAGGTCATTTCAATTCTTGTTTACAACCTGTTCGTAGTTAGTTATTAATTATTACATTTTAATTACGTAATATTTAGTTAGTAAAAATCAATCTGTTACTTAAATCCTTCTGAAGATTGATTGTGTGAATTTGTGCGAGTCTAGTAGCTGTATTTGATAGGTTAATTCCTTGTGGGATTCGACTCCGGACTTATTAGCCGGAATATATTTGCAACGACCGCGTAGTCCTTTTTATAAGGCATAGTTGGGCGTGATCATTAAGCATTAAAACCTTATTGATTCGTGTTTTCCCCCAGATCCTCTGTATGTATCCATTCAGAACAAAGAATGGCGGATAGGCCCTAAGTACGTAGCATACAATTGCATTTTTTCAATAAGCAATTTCTGAGGCAATATCCTCATCTTCAATTTCACAGATCGAAGACTCACCATGCTTATCGGGTGATACAAATTCTAATTTGAAACCAACATTTGTGATCTTCGCAATGTCGAAATTGTCCCAAATCGATCCCTTGTTCTCCCATATTTCAACTTCTTCTACTTCATCTGCCCATGAGATTTTGCTCCTGCTACTTGATGCCTGAGCTAGCTTTACCACTCCTTTGATGTTTCTCGTGTTTTCATTTCTTTAGCATTCGTTTCTACTCATTCATCGGTTTTAGCTTCCCATGCTCCTAGAGAAGTAGATTCCCAAGCTTCAGTTGCCTTCAGCGTAAGGTTTCGTACTCTCTTCTCCATGCGCTGAGGGAAAAACCGAGACCCTCGGGTTTGCTGAGTGGATGATTATTTGAGTTATTCTTCACATAAATTTGAGAAATTTGTTGGGGTTTTTTAAATGATTGGATCACTCGAATTACGTTAGTAGTACAATTCTAGTCGCAAGTTTCACAAAAAATATGAAAATAATAGAAAACGACATTCGCAGTAGGATATTATCTTAATTAATTTGTTATAAGTCATTTCTTAGCAGCTCAATTGTATACTTTTTACTCAATGTATTTAGCGCAAAATATTTGAACGAGTTAGGTAAAGCAAACTAGCTAGCCCTATATTGAAAAGGGGGAATGCATTTTTGTCGCAAAAGAATCAATTCAATTGTTTAATTTCTATTTATTTCTTCTAAATATTTTTTTAGTCTTCTGCTTGAGCTGTGTGAGGCAAAAACTCTTCCACTATGATTACTGGCTTGCTTGTTTCAACTCGTTCAAACTTGATTGAAGAAATTTGTAAGGGAACATCACTCAGTTCAAATGTCTAAAACGTGTGGGTTTAGGCACATACCTAGAAAGGCAAAAATAGGCCCACTTATTAGAAGAAATGGCAAAGATGAACACTGCTGCTTACAGCTTGTTAGGCAATTTCATCATTTAACACAGGGACAGAGCTATTAAAGAGTTCCTTATAATTTTGGTCTATACCATGCATTTTAGTTAAAAAATCTACTTAATATGTATTAATAATTTATTGTAGAACCTATTAAACTTTTTTTTGTAAAATCAAGAATCCATAAACTTAAAATCTTGGTTTCGCACCAAGAGGTTGTGAGTTGCTCTGATGGTAAGCACCCTCCACTTCCAATCAAGAGGTTGTGAGTTCGAGTCACCCCAAGAGCAAGGTGGGTAGTTCTTGGAGGGAAGGATGCCGAGGGTCTATACACTAGCCTCCCCAGACCCCACTAGTGGTATTATACTGGGTTGTTGTTGTTGTTGCCGTTGGTTTAACATGACCCACACATTTTATCCTCAGATAGCTAAGCTCAAAAGAAAAAAGAAAGAAAAAAATGGAGCCAATGGCCACTGTTGTAATGGATTAAGGAGGAAGTGGGTCCATAAAATCTATGTACCAAAAGATGCAGATGACAAAGGCAAGGCCCATTTCTATGATAAAACGAAGCTAACAAGTTATTCTATGAATTTTACGTGGCTGCTTTCCTATCCATCATTTTCTCTTTTCTTTTCTGAGAACTCCCTAACTTTTTTTATTTTATAAAATTAACAGTTTAACTTGGAAGAACGAAAGAAAAGCAATAATTTCTACTGACACCAATTATCAAGAATTGTTTTCAAGATAGAAATATCAGTTAGTGATCGTTAAGCCCGTATCACTTAAAGTCACGTAACAAAAATGTAGGCTTTGATACTATCAAGTTTATTAGAATTATGACATTTTGACTATCCGATTGTTATATAAAAATACAGATATAAACTTTTATAACCATATAAATATTAAAAAATTATTTGATGGCCGTCTTTGTTGTACTTTTGGTCCTACGTGTGTGGCTGATTTGCCATCCTAATCTTGGTGTATTCACTGATGGTCCCACTATCCATTGCTCACTTGGCATTCTCATCTTGTTTTGAGCTTTTTGCTAATTAATCTCAATCTTCATTAATGGACAATTCTTTGGAATCAGATAAGCTCATTATTTTGGACATTAAAAAAAAATGATTAGATGAGGTACACTATATATAGTAAGGGTGACGTATTGAACTATGATTCAGAAGTTATATTAGTTAATCCACGCAACATTATACTTTCCATCTTCTTAACCATAAAAGGACAAGATACAACAACAACAACAACAACAACAACCCAGTATAATTCCACTAGTGGGGTCTGGGGAGGGTAGTGTGTACGCAGACCTTACCCCTACCCTGGGGTAGAGAGGTTGTTTCCAAATGACCCTCGGCATCCTTCCCTCCAAGAATTCCCCACCTTGCTCTTGGGGTGACTCGAACTCACAACCTCTTGGTTGGAAGTGGAGGGTGCTTACCATTAGAGCAACCCACCTTGTCCATAAAAGGACAAGATGATTAGTGAAAACTGTTAATTAGATGAGCTTTTAATTGTTTTGTTATGTTTGGAGTAGAGGAATAAGAAGATCTGAAAGAATCAATTAATGCACTTCACATAGTAAGATTTATTTGAATCAAAGCATGAAAGAAACACTTCAATTAATTAGAGCCTGTGCTTTACATTTAATTAATTGTAAAAGACAAGCACATGTAACCAATGTTGAATCACCTTTTCACTAATTTACTTACTGCTCTACGCCTATCTCAATTGACCCACACATAACACTCTATTCAACTACACAACAAAAATCTTCAATAAAATTTATTTTTTTCCTTGTTTTTAACTGTTCCATTTATATTTGTTTTTCTTGGCGACTTGGGGAGTGCGTTTGTGGGGTAGGGAAGGGAGAGATAAGTAGAAATGGAGGATAAATGATGTATTATCACTGTGAAATTTGCAAAATATATATATATATATATATAT